>CM064567.1:45693404-45909369 GCA_032716605.1 Paralithodes platypus | reverse complement strand
GATAGCTCTGAGGAAACATCTGATTATTATAGTAGCGAATAGAAATAGCGAGAGAGATGCAACATTGCGACGGAGAGAGCGATGATTGCCAGAGAGTTGGTGAAATCGTGGACGGGCGCAGGGAAGTTTTTAATTATGATCCAGAAAGGCCTTCCTTTCAACTTTATCTAGGGAGAGCGGTGTGAGAGGAACACTCCCATACACTGTGAAACAATTATTCAATTACAAGGGGTGGTGCACTATGCCCCTGTACAGAGGCAAGAAGCTGTTGCAGGGGAAAAGAACCCTCTAAGGCGGTTGAGCACACCCAGCTTCTGGGAGGCTTGCCTTAGCAAAGGACTGGTTAATATGGTCCTTTCCACATGAGTAGCAGAAGAAAAATGAGACACCAAGGAATATTGATGAGAAGATGAAGGGTGAGTTTTGTATTGTGAAGAATAAGGGATGAGTCCGCTGGGAGATCCTGACGGGTAGATAGATGGAGAAATTGGGTTTTGGAAGCATTAAAGTTAACCAAGGTTTTCTCTGCCCCAATTGGACAATAGTATTTAGATCAGAATTTAAGAGTTCTATGGATTCATTACAGTTTGTCGTTGATGGGGATTGCTGGTGGGGCGTTCTGAAAAAGTAATGGAGTAGTATAAGGTTGAGTCGTCTGCGTTACTGAAATGGATGGAAATTAAGGTACAGTTAAGGAGGATCATTTATAAAAATTAGAAAGAGAATAGGCGTTAGGACAGAGGCCCTGAGGAACACCGGAGTTTATAGTGGTGACGGAATTAGTGAACAATGGCCGTTCCACCAACCGCGGCTATGGAACGGCCGGAAATGAAAAAATTAGAGACAAAGGCACAGATGGAGGGATAGAAAACCGAAGGTCAAGGAGGGTTAGATTTAGAATTAATAACCGCATTTATAGCCAGGACTCTATCTGGGAAGGCTTTCGATATGTCTAGTGCAATAGAAAAAGTCTCACCGAAGTCCCGAAAGGAGGATGACCAAGAGTTAATAAGATGTGAAAGAAGATCACCAGTAGAGCGACCCTTAAGGAAGCCATACTGGCGATCTGAGAGCAGATTATGAGAAGAGAAATGCTTAAGAAATTTGGAAGCAAGAATAGTTTCAAAAACTTTAGAAAGACAAGAGATGAGAGCAATTGGACGATAGTTGGAGGGTTGAGAGCGGTCACCCTTCTTTGGGACAGGTTGAATGTGAGCAAACTCACATTCAACACAGTGACAGTGAGTCACCTCACTGTCGTACCCTTCGGACCCCCTTGATATCTATCCCTCTCAACCCCACTTAGAAACTTTCTCTCTTACTTTGTATACCTTCCTTCCACTACTTCACCAATCTATTTAATTATCCCATCCCCTTGATAGACCTTATATCTGTTATTGTATTAACGACGAGCTCTCAGATAACTAGATAGGATTTTGGGCCTTATGCAGAGATGTAATTGTTAATGAGACCTAGGAAGCTTTTTTGTTGTCTCATATTTGGTAGTTTCATGCTTGCTAGTGTGTTCTTGTGTCAGGTTAGCAGGGGCTAGACCGGAGGGGAGGCTTTTTGCGATCCTTTAAGTAAAGTCTGCTGGGGCGAGTCCTGTGGACCCGCACGACTTTACTAGGATACCCGTGGGAGTCTGGGGGCATTTTCTTGTCTGTGTCCCTGTGTGTCTAGTGTTGTGGTGTGTGAGGGCCCTTGCCTAGTCCACTCAGCACTGCGCTAGCACGTCTTGCTTTTGTTTTAGGGTCGCCAGGAGAGAGTCAGATACTTGCGATCTGGGTCTCTCAAGAGAGCACCCTTTCAATTAGAGTAATTTGGCGCACAGACTTGGGAACGTCCCTAGGCTAGAGCAGGTGGCTCAGCCCAGGGTATCCGAAGCCTATATCCTTCCGGCTAGACTCTGCCACCTGGCAGATTAACAGCTAGGGTTTTATTATTTCTGCATGCTTGTTATTGTGCCACAGTTTACCGTTTTTGTGAGCATTGTGAGTCAGGGTGTGGCTTAGAGACTCTGTCCGAGCAGGCTTGCCTGACTAAGAGTGAGAAGCACACCTGTATGTGGTTATGTTGCGAGTTGCTACCTTTATTTAATTATACCTATGCCATTATACACTGTATGGCCTATCACTAGTATTTATTCCTGCTTATGAGTTAAGAGTTCTCTAATTCCGTAACGTACTTTCTATGCTAAGCATCAGATCCTACAGTAGCCACATGCAGTTTAGAAACCCGTATCTTGTCTACCTGTACGATGTTTTGAGGACTGTTTTTCTTTCACCTTCTTTCACGCAGGGGTGATTAGTTGTATTAATTAACGTAACGTTAAATGTACTTTCTTCTAGTTTGTTATTAAATTGTTTCTGCAATTTAATTCCGTTATCTATCTTTTCCTTGAAGCTTTAAGTCAACTTAATTGTGTGATCTTTTATATAGCCTGCTTGACTATCAGCAGTCTATAGTGCGTGCACCCTGTAACCGAGTCATAGGATACCTCGTTGTCCAGGCAGGACTCTTGACGGTTTAGGGTGGTTTGTTGCCTGGGTTTATAGATAAGGGTTGGATCTAGCGTTTTCCGTTGTTGCTTGTTGCCGCCGCATAGCTAGTCCAATAGAAAGAGCCCAGTGTTTATATATCCCAGGACGTATCAAATGGCGACCTTGCATAGGATTTTACTGAACAGAGGAATATAGTGGTAATTTGTTTTGAGATTCCTTATGATTAAAGGAATACAGTGGACATAGAGTTTTGTTTTTGGAGCCAACCAATTATAACACATTTAAAGACTTTAAATAAACATTAGTATATACATACTTGCATAGGAGATAAGGCACATTCTATAACCGTGATAATTACTGCAGTACACAAACATGTCTAATACATCAGAACACAGTGATGGGTCAGGTCACGATACGGGCTCGGAGGGAGAAAGACCTGTGGAGTGGCTAGTCGATAGCGAGGAGGGTGCTAGAACGATTTTTAGAGGTGCCCTTACCGCTGCCAGGGTGTTGAAGCTGAATAAGTATGCTTAAAGTGTGTGGCAGGTCTTCAGGGTTACCAGGGTTTAAGTGGCATGAGGAAAGATCAGCTGAGGACTTTGATATTGGGTTTAGAAGGGAGAGACCTGGGTGGAGAGGCGACTGGGGGGCCCCGGTCCCCAGCCCCCCCTCCACTCTACCCCCATATCAAACATCAGGGTGGCCTGAATTTAGTACACACCCCCAAGTTGATGGTCAATGGCAGCGTGGAATTCAATCACAGGGACCCTCTCCATTAAATGCACCTTCCCCTCCTCAAGGGTTGACTCCAGATTTGTTGTATCGGCTTGAGATGGCCAAGGTTGAGGTTGCTAGAGCTCCGGTTGAGGCTGCCGAGAGACAGGCTAGTGTGCAGGCTGAGGCTGCAGAGAGAACAGCTATACGAGAGGCTGAACTGCAGGCAGAGTCTACTAGGTATCGGGCTGACAGGGAGCTGGAGAGATCTCGAGTGGAGGTAACTGGGCGAAATATTGGGGGAGGGAACAAACATCGGGACCAATCATTGTCGCACCTGCTTAAACTAGTTCCTCTGTTCGATGAATTAGGTGTGGCTGAGTTTTTTATGCGATTTGAGAAGAAGTGTCAAGAACACCAGTGGCCTCAGGAAAAGTGGGCAGCATTAGTTTCATCAAGACTCCTAGGAAAGGGGCTAAAAGTGTATGGTGCACTACCTTTAGAGTCCTGTGTAGTTTATGATGAGCTAAAGAAGGCTATGCTACGGGCCTATGAGTTACAACCAGAAACTTACCGCTTGAAGTTTCGGGGTGTTACTAAGGGCAAGGATAGTACCTTCCTAGAACACGCCCGGGACTTGTCTGATGCCCTACGACATTGGCTGCGTTCTGAGAGGGCAGCTACTTTTGAGGAGTTGAATGAGCTAGTTCTCTTGGAGCAGTTCTTTAAGTGCACAGGCGGGGACTTAACATTAAATATAAAGGAACAAAATCCTAGAACTCTCCAGGAGGCAGCAGAAATGGCTGACCTCCGACTGTCATTAATTCGAGAGTGAGGAGCAGCAGCTAGGAGTGAGTCGGGTGCAAAGGATCGTACCCCTCCCCCTCCCAAGAATTTTGATACACATAAATACACAAAACCATCTAGCACTGACAATAAAACTGAACATAAACCAAATACCGTCCCGTATAAGAAGTCTAATGGTACCTCCCACTCCCAAGGGAAACCAAAGAGTAAAGAATGCTTTGCAGGTCACAAGGAGGGTCAGTTTGCAAATGCTTGTCCGAACAAGCCACCAAACAAGGTTGTGTCATTGGCCCGCAGCATAGGGGTGTCGCCTATATCTTCTGAGTTTGCCAATGGTAGTTCGTCAGAGGGTGGGACACAGCCTGTGTTCAAGAGTCCGGAAGGCTCGAACCCTGTCCGCGACGTCTTTGGGGGTCATAGCGGGCATGGTTTTGTGAGGTGGGCTGGCGAAAGGCGAGGAGTTAAGCTATTGCGTGATACGGGGGCTTCTCAGACCTTGTTAAAGAACTTTACTGGTAGACCGATTAACGCTGCTCGGGTGGTGGTAGTTCAGGGGATCAATGCTACAAAGTCCTACCCGCTGGTGCGGATGGAGCTAGAGGTGGGTGGTGTGGCGAAGGAGCTGGATGTAGGAATTGTAGAGAACTTGCCTGTTGGGGGTGTCGACCTCCTCCTCGGCAACGACTTTGCGGTGCCTGCTTCCAAGGTTTCACCCTTGGTCGTTGCCAAGAAGGTGGCCGACGTTAGTAGGGAGGAACAGGAGTGGGTTGAGAAGTGTAGCGTACAAACCATGGCGTGTGTTGTGACGCGTTCTCAGACATCCGGAGCCTTGCAGCCACCACCTCAGTCTATCAAACCGCGGAGGAAAGGTCACAAGAAAACGGGAAGTGTTGGTCAATTGGAGAGTTTTGAGCCGGCAGTGTTTCTTGGTGACTCATTATTGGCACCTATGTTAGAGTCTGGAGAGGCCCCGGGGCCTGTCCCCGCTAGTGCAGGTGCAGGGCAGGAAGAGACTCTGCGACGGCATCATTATGCGCAGCGTGAGGAAAGGATGGCTCAGCGGGACATTGGAGGTGGAAATAAATTATTTAAGATGAACTTGGATAATCTCACACCTGCTGATATATGTTCCTTGCAGCTGGAAGATCCTAAAGTCAGGGCGTGTGGTAATGGTGCTATCGAACTGGAGAGTGATGGGGATGCGCAGCCTGGTGTTTTTTTCTTGTCCGAGGGGATCTTGTATCGGAGACCTCAGGATCCCAAGAAAAAGTGGGATGGCGGGTCAGGATTAGTGGACCAGTTAGTAGTACCGAGGGTGTGCCGTGAGAGCTTATTGAGATTAGCTCATGATGTGCCTTTGGCAGGGCACCTGGGGGCACGTAAAACGGAGGCAGCTCTGAGCAAGCTTTTCTGGTGGCCTTGGTTAAAGGGGAGTGTCGTGTCATGGGTGTCACAGTGTCACACTTGTCAAGTTGTTGGGAAACCCAATCAGGTCATCCCGAGAGCCCCGTTACAACCCCTCCCTGTCATTGGGCCGCCCTTCAGAAAAGTAGTTATCGATATGGTTGGCCCATTGCCCCCCCCACTAGTGCCGGCAATAAATTTTTAATAACTGTAATGGATGTAGCAACACGGTATCCAGATGCTTACCCCATGCGCAACGGGATGGCTAAGACTGTTGTCAAAAACCTACTTGTCTATTTCTCTCGTTATGGCTACCCTCAGGAGATCCAGTCTGATCAGGGATCCAATTTTACTTCTGCTCTGTTTAAGCAGACCATGCAGCAACATGGGATAGTGTCTGTGGTGTCATCTGCCTACCATCCCGAGAGTCAGGGAGTTTTGGAAAGGTGGCACTCGACTCTCAAGAGTATGTTGCGATGTTATTGCATGGCAAATGGGAAGGACTGGGATCTAGGTCTCCCATACGTTTTATTTGCTGCGAGAGAAGTACCTGGGGAGAGCTTGGGATTTAGCCCGAACGAGTTGGTTTTTGGACACAGGGTCAGGGGGCCCCTCCACATAGTCAAGGAGATCTGGGAGGGAGTCACAAAGCCATGCTCGCTTCTAAAGTATGTTGTTGAAAGCCGTAAGAGAATGCTAAAGAGCCTGGAGGTAGCGGGTCGGAACCTTGAGAGTTCACAAGATCAGATGAAGGACAGATACGACCAGAAGGTGAAGCTGAGGGAGTTTGAAGTAGATCAGGAGGTACTGATACTACTGCCTCTGGTGGGACACCCATTGTCTGCCAAGTATTCTGGTCCATATCGGGTTGTAAGGAAGGTTTCTGATCTAGACTATTTAGTAGCTACTCCTGATCGTAAGAAAAAGAACCAACTTTGCCATGTAAATCTGATGAAAGAGTATGTGAGGCGCCCCTCCGAGCCTCTCACTGTCCCGGTGTTGATCTGCAGCGATCGTGGTGGAGAAGGAGGAAGGGACAGTCAAGCTGCGGGGGAGGATAATTGGGATTGTCATGTTTCCGCGGATCAGTGGGCGGGGAATTCTAGACAAGTGGCTCACGAGTTGATATTGCACCTGCCTGAGCAACAGCGTGTAGCTGTGCAGCACTTGTTTGATTCAAACCCAGCTGTTTTCGCGGAGCATCCTGGCCTCACTACTCAAGCGGTGCACGATGTCGATGTTGGGGACCACCCGCCCTTTAAATCAGTGCAATACCGTGTTCCCCCTATTAAATTACAAGCACTTAGGGAAGAGCTGGATTATATGCTGAAACGTGGGCTGATTTCTGAGGGTGCAGTAAGGTGGGCTTCCCCAGTCACACTGCAGCCCAAACCAGATGGCAAGGTGCGGTTTTGTATAGATTTCCGCAGGTTGAATGGTTTAAACCCCCACAAACTGCCTACCCTCTCCTCACGTGGACGACAGTGTGGATAAGATAGGAAAAGCCAAGTTCCTCACTAAGATGGACCTTGTTAAGGGTTATTGGCAAGTGCCCTTGTCTGAGCGAGCGCGAGAGGTGTGTGGGTTTGTGGTGGACGGTGCCACCTATCGTTGCCATGTTATGCCATACGGGCTGAAAAATGCCCCTGCAACGTTTCAGAAATTAATGAACGACATTGTAGCCGACATTCCCAACTGTACGGTGTACCTAGATGATGTCATAATATACGACGAGCATTTTAACAGTCACTGTGCTCACATCGGACAGCTTTTTAATAAACTGATGAAGCAGGTTTGGTGGTAAACCTGGGTAAGTGCGATTTTGTCAAAGCCACAGTTTTGTACCTGGGGTTCGAGGTGGGGATGGGTCAGGTGTGCCCTCCACAGACAAAGATCAAAGCCATCGATCAGTTTCCCCAGCCTACGACTAAGAAACAAATCATGCGGTTTCTAGGTATGATAGGCTATTATCGTCGCTTCATCAAAGGCTATTCGACTGTACTTGCACCTTTAACTGACTTATTATCTAAGGACAAGAAGTTCCGGTGGTCTCCTGAGTGTGCAGAGGCGTTTTCCTTGGTGAAACACCTGTTATGTACCTACCCCATACTCAGGGCCCCGGACTTCAGCAGACCTTTTCAGCTGGCGACTGATGCCAGTGGCGTAGGGGCTCGGGCTGTCTTGTTACAGGCAGATGATGAAGGTATCGAACTTCCAGTGAGTTTTTACAGTAAAAAATTCAATAGTGCACAAAGGAATTACTCTGTAATTGAAAAAGAACTCCTGGCGATAGTGCTGGTGCTCAGGCACTTCGATGTATATGTTCCTGCTTTCGGACCAGTCGTAGTGGTTTATACCGATCATCACCCTCTGAAATTCTTGAATCCGTTTCATAACCGGAATATGAGGCTGACCAGGTGGTCACTCATGCTTCAGGAGTATAATCTGGACATACGCCATATTGCCGGTTCTGATAACGTGATAGCGGATTGTCTATCAAGGGTGGATGATGTTGGTTAGACTGCCACAGGAATGAGGGTTGAGTGTGGAGGAAAATAGGCTGTCACTGTAGTTCAGCCGAAAAAAAACAAATTAAAAAAGCAAAAACCTTATAAAAACTTTATTTTTTATAACTTGTAGAATTTTGTATAAGATGTTGTAGCAGTATCTAAGTTGAATGTTTTCGCTTATTGTCGCTAAGTTAGTTGAACTTGCTCGGTGGAGCGCAACAGTCTTTATTTTTTTTATATATAGTGCCTTGTGTCGCAACAGTGTGTGGTACTATGAGAAGCTTTCTGTTAGATATGAAGAACTTAGTCAAGGGTGTTATATCTTGGGGGAAATGTGACGCTTCTGCATAGTAGCCACGTGCGGGCATGCGCGCGCGTCGGCTGCCCAGCCGTTTAGAAACCGGCTGGTGGCAGCCGGCCGGCAGGCTTTTCCTTAGTATATATCCTACGACAACGTAACTAATGTCTGGGATATTCTTATGTTGTTTCACAGCTTGTAGCTGCCCTTATTCTTAACCAACGCATCTTAGTATATTTTATTCTCGATAGTTGATTGTTTCATTATAATATATAAGATGTAAGTCTAGTGAGAGTGGGAGGAGACGAGCGGAAGAGAGAGACCGGCTGGGGGACGTTGCTTCTCGTGGAGAGTCCAGCTTGGGACGAGCCTGAAGTGTTGCCACATGCATTTGATTGCAACGTTAGGCTTCGTTTCGACTCACGCACGGGGTAGAGGATTTTGACCCGGCAACTGTGTTGAGTGTTGCCAAGCCTGGGATGTATTTTGCATGCCTAGGGTGGGGTCCAGACAGATTCAAGACTCAGAGCTCACCTCCCTGTCGTACCCTTCGGACCCCCTTGATATCTATCCCTCTCAACCCCACTTAGAATCTTTCTCTCTTACTTTGTATACCTTCCTTCCACTACTTCACCAATCTATTTAATTACCCCATCCCCTTGATAGACCTTACATCTATTATTGTATTAACGACGAGCTCTCAGATAACTAGATAGGATTTTGGGCCTTATGCAGAGATGTAACTGTTAATGAGCCTTAGGAAGCTTTTTTGTTGTCTCATATTTGGTGGTTTCATGCTTGCTAGTGTGTTCTTGTGTTAGGTTAGCAGGGGCTAGACCGGAGGGGAGGCTTTTTGCGATCCTTTAAGTAAAGTCTGCTGGTGCGAGTCCTGTGGACCCGCACGACTTTACTAGGATACCCGTGGGAGTCTGGGGGCATTTTCTTGTCTGTGTCCCTGTGTGTCTAGTGTTGTGTTGTGTGAGGGCCCTTGCCTAGTCCACTCAGCACTGCGCTAGCACGTCTTGCTTTTGTTTTAGGGTCGCCAGGAGAGAGTCAGATACTTGGGATCTGAGTCTCTCAAGAGAACACCCTTTCAATTAGAGTAATTTGGCGCACAGACTTGGGAACGTCCCTAGGCTAGAGCAGGTGGCTCAGCCCGGGTATCCGAAGCCTATATCCTTCCGGCTAGACCTCTGCCACCTGGCAGATTAACAGCTAGGGGTTTATTATCTCTGTATGCTTGTTATTGTGCCACAGTTTACCGTTTTTGTGAGCATTGTGAGTCAGGGTGTGGCTTAGAGACTCTGTCCGAGCAGGCTTGCCTGACTAAGAGTGAGAAGCACACCTGTATGTGGTTATGTTGCGAGTTGCTACCTTTATTTAATTATACCTATGCCATTATACACTATGGCCTATCACTAGTATTTATTCCTGCTTATGAGTTAAGAGTTCTCTAAATCCGTAACGTACTTTCTTTGCTAAGCATCAGATCCTACAGTAGCCACATGCAGTTTAGAAACCCGCATCTTGTCTACCTGTACGATGTTTTGAGGACTGTTTGCTTTCACCTTCTTTCACGCAGGGATGATTAGTTGTAATAATTAACGTAACGTTAAATGTACTTTCTTCTAGTTTGTTATTAAATTGTTTCTGCAATTTAATTCCGTTATCTATCTTTTCCTTGAAGCTTTAAGTCAACTTAATTGTGTGATCTTTTATATAGCCTGCTTGACTATCAGCAGTCTATAGTGCGTGCACCCTGTAACCGAGTCATAGGATACCTCTTTGTCCAGGCAGGACTCTTGACGGTTTAGGGTGGTTTGTTGCCTGGGTTTATAGATAAGGGTTGGATCTAGCGTTTTCCGTTGTTGCTTGTTGCCGCATACCTAGTCCAATAGAAAGAGCCCAGTGTTTATATATCCCAGGACGTAACACTACATTATATGTTAGTGTATTTGTTTTATTTGCCTTGTAATGTTTATTTATGTGTTATAAGAGTTTAGACCAAATGTTGTTAATATTCTGTAATTCACTTCCATTCTCACGTACATTATTAATGTATTTCTATTTAATATTACCTATTATCACTATGTCCATTTCCTATATCCGTATAATGTTTGTCTTCGTATAATGCTTTGTGTTTAGAACGTGGCGGGCAGATATATATGTGTTAACAGTTCTACTCAGTCTTCCCTAACTATTCTTTCCTAAATCTATCCTACGATTACCTTACTTCGGAGAACATGATTTGTATACAATAAGCCTACTTGGTTTAAATAGACGAGGTTTATACAAAGACAAGGTTAGATATAGGATATAGGCTTACATGATACATAAGTAAAGTGGAGCGGCACTTGGTAGAGAGCATACCTCCGCCTATACTGGCTGTTTTTTGTTTATCTTGTTTAGAGTCAAACAAACAAACCAACAAACAAACGGAGGTAAAAGATCAACCAAGTGATTCTCTCTCTCTCTCTCTCTCTCTCTCTCTCTCTCTCTCTCTCTCTTATGGGAGTTAATGAATGTGTAAGTGCCTGTTCTTATATACTGTTAGGTGAACAAAGAGACTAATTGTTAGGAGACTTGCCCATTCGTATCGTCCTAACCTTAACCAATGTGCCACACAGTGAGTAGTCTGACTAATCTCCGGGGCAATGTAGCGTTAAATAACACACCTTCAACTATAATTTGGATATTTGAGCTAGAGAAGACTTACCCCACCAAACTGCATGTGATATAAATTATAAGTAAATTATATAAAATAGATCCTGACAGTTCAATATGCTGTTTTCTTTTATATAACCGCCTCTTCAAACTCATAAAAATTACAAGTTTCTTCATGATATAATTCAGTCGTAGGTAAATTAATGTAATACCAATAGTTTTATAACAGGACTTTTATCGTGATTTTCTAATCAATTCTGCGAAAGTCAGTGTGATGATTTTGATTTCTTCAGAAACAGACCCAGGTCAAAATTAGCAACGAAACGATTGAAATTCGTCTGTTTGATCATCTTTATTTTATTTACTGATTATTCTATTGCCCATGATGCACACACGACGAGTTGCTGAATATGAAGAACATTATACGGTAGATGCATATATGATTATTTTTTTGTTCAACCCACTATTATATCAGTATGTGTGCATGCTGCTAATAAAAAATGGGTTAGTCAATATCTCCAGTTATAGATCGATCAGTTCGCCCGTCAATATATTATGATTTGGTCATATAGGTGTGAGCTTATAATAATAATATAATAATAATAACTTTATTTAGACTAAAAACATATACCGGTACAATATATTACAATCTCTTCTTAATTCATTATCAAGGCTGAGCCCATAAAATGTGAACATTTTGTATGGGCTCCTTCAAAATACGTTTAGGAAATTACCAGCAGTGTTCTGTATAATTATGTAGTATGCTTACAATTACCAGCAGTGTTCTGTATAATTATGTAGTATGCTTACAATAACCAGCAGTGTTCTGTATAATTATGTAGTATGCTTACAATTACCAGCAGTGTTCTGTATAATTATGTAGTATGCTTACAATTACCAGCAGTGTTCTGTATAATTATGTAGTATGCTTACAATTACCAGAAGTGTTCTGTATAATTATGTAGTATGCTTACAATTACCAGAAGTGTTCTGTATAATTTAAACACCAGAAGTGTTCTGTATAATTATGTAGTATGCTTACAATTTAGATACTCAGTTGGCGTTTTCAAACTTAATAGTTGCTTAGTAGCCTAAGTGATTTTTACAATTTCGCTTAAATTCTAAAAGATTGTTAGCTACTTTTATTTCTTCTGGTAGTCTATTCCAGAAGATACTTCCCGAGTAAGTAACAAATCTTTTACCAAGGTTAGTATAACATTTTGGCTTGGGTGGTCTGAGAAGGTTTTTGTTTCTAGTGTTGTGACTATGTATACTGTCTACGTGATGGACATATTTATTCTGAACACAATCAAGCTGATTGATTTTTTTTTAGTGATTCTATGTGATGAATATCACATAGTTTTAACACTCGCAATTCTTTGAATAAAGGAGTTGTATGGTCTCAATACCGGTATCCCACTTTATATATTATTCTCATGGCTTTCTTTTGAAGTTTGATAATGGTTCTAAGTTTGTTTTTGTTGCTGAACTCCAAACAACATTACAATACTGATAATATGGATAGATTACACTTTTATACAAACACAGCTTGGAATTGAGATGATAAGACGGTGTTGAAACTGCAGGGTCTGTGGTAAGAGATTGTAGTCAGGTGAACGAGGTTCGACAATAGCCAGAAAAGAATACGGAGTGTATGCTTGGTTTGAGTACTGGCCTGAAGAAGCTATCTGCGAAACTTTGTCAATAAAGTGTTCCTCCTCAAATGGTGTATATTTTCATTTAATTAAATATACGGTATATATATAATATATATATATATATATATATATATATATATATATATATATATATATATAATTATATTATATATATATATATATATATATATATATAATTATATATATATATACATATATATAATTATATATAGTAAAACTCGCTAGGAAAATTGAAACAATGGAACACCAAGCTTTCGTCTATTCTCTCAAGACATTTTCAGGGTAATACAAGAAAACAGGGGGAGAGTAAGGCTTAAATACCTGTCCTAAATCATCTGTGAGTTGCTAACTAGCATATAAATACAAAAAGTGTTGCCAGCCTACTGCCTGTTGCCATATTTTTAGGAACATACTTAATTTATATACAAAATATATGTACATACTGTATATACATTGAAATGTGCCTAACAATACAATCTAATCATATATACAATTTGATACACATCAATGAACTTGCAGATCCCTTTCAAACTGTTATCGTAGTTAGCAACTCACAGATGATTTAGGATGGGTATTTAAGCCTCACTCTCCCCCTGTTTTCTTGTATTACCCCGAAGATGTCTTGAGAGAATAGACGAAAGCTTGGTGTTCCGTTGTTTCAATTTTCCTAGCGAGTTTTACTACATAATTTGATCACACGTATTTGTGATTTTACCTCTATATATATATATGGTGTCCCAGGAGGAAAGGGCATAACTTTGGAAAATGATAAAACAAGGTATTCTAAGCATAACATGTTCTATAATAAAAAGTTCAAATCTCAACCATTAAAGAGCTATAGCTATATAATAACATGGTAAAATAATTGCAGTTAGACGGAGGTGTGGTAGGCCCTACAACAGCTATGCCAGCCTTATAGGGAATTACTGAAGAAAATACCAATTTCAACATGGTTCAAATGACGTCATGCGCACCAGATTCGAAGAGTTGATGGAGAAATATCGGAAGATGATCCAGCACTACAAAAACAAGTCAAGGAATATCATCATCTCAGGCATTCTCCCCAAGATCGACGCACTTGACAAATTCTACGACAAGGCATTCAGCACAAATAGCCGACTAAAATATTTGTGTCTGAAGGAAGAAGTTGAATTCATCAACCTCTGGGACAATTTCTATAACCAGCCTACTCTGTTCCGCAAGGATGGCACTCCTGTAAACCCTGTGGGTTCAGCACGCATGAGTCGTCTCCTACACGAAGCAGTCCACAGCCATGGATCAAAAAATGCCATCCGAGAAGAAGCAGCAGTGACATAAATCATCCAACGCCAAGAAAAAAACAGAGGCAACCGAGGACCACCAGCGATAAGGACCGAAGACAGCGAGGACCGAGGACAGCCATGAACATAAATGTAGATCCGACGAACCAAAAATATTATTAAAGAGCATTCCGTGAGTTCTAAAATAACAATTTTAAAGGTTTTCTATGCAAACACTCGTAGCATACACAATAAGTTTTCAGATTTAGAGGAGCTAGTGTTTACAGAAAATTATGATGTGATTGGCATAACAGAATCTTGGCTCAATACAGAAGATAGTCTTTTTAGCAGAGCATTCACTTCCCGGTTATGTAATGTTTGAGAAAAGCCGAATAAATCTAAATGGAGGTGGCGTTTTACTTTATATCAAAGAAACTCTTAACCCTACCCTCTTGTCAAAACCTCAAATTGTGAACGTCGACACATCTTTTGTGCTAATAAAGAATAATAAAGGTACAAAAATAATACTTGCGTTAATATACAGACCTCCAGCTCAATCAGTGCAAACTGACCGAGAAATTTACGAACAAATTGCAGATGTAAGTAACTCACAAGATACCGTAATTTTTGGCGACTTTAATTTACCTGTGACCAAGTGGGGCGATACTCTTACTTCACACTCCAGATATGACTTGTATACGAACTTGCAAGAGAGTTCGCTTTATCAATTTGTTCGAACGCCGACCCGTGGAAATAACGTTCTTGACATTGTACTTGCAACAAAAGAAGAATTAATAGAGAATTTGAATGTTGGTGGTGAATTCAGTAACAGCGACCATCGTACGATAACTTTCACTTTAAAGTTTACTAGTAACGAACCAAATAGTAGCATCGAAAAAGTCTCTAATTTCAAGAAAGCAAACTTCCATAAACTTAGAGCTATGTTTAAAGAAACTGACTGGAGCTTTTTAATTAACAATAACAACATAAATACATCTTGGAAGTTATTCGAAACCACTTACCTAAAAGCAGTGCAAGACTGCATACCATCGAAAATACGGCGTCCAGGCCATAATAATAAGCCCAAATGGTGGAATAAAGATATTTCAAACTGCCTGCTTGCTAAACAATTTGCTAATGATAGATTAAAATCCTCACAAAATGACGAAGAACGGATGAAATTTGTAGAGCTACGACGCAAAGCCAAAAAGTTAATTAAGCAAAGTAAAAAGACCTTAGTTACATATTGCGAATCAAAGTAAAACAAACCCGAAAGAATTCTATAGTTATATCAGAAAGAAAAAAAGTAGTTACTTCAACTGTTGGACCGTTATTCGATGAAAATGGAGAATACACCAAAGACGAAGTACAAATGAGTAATGCCCTCAATACCTTCTTTGCATCAGTTTTTACAACAGAAGACCTCAGTGATATCCCTACACCATCGCCGATTCAGATTGATAATTCAGATGTTCTAAGCAATATCACAGTTACAGAGAGAGAAGTATTGAATTGTTTAGATAAACTCAAGGTTAATAAAACGCCTGGACCTGATACAATCTCGCCTAGAGTTCTAAAGGAAGCTAAGGATGAGCTCTCCAAACCACTGACATTACTATTCAATAAATCCTTGCAGTCTGGAACTATGCCTGATCAGTGGAAGCTATCCAACGTAACACCGACATTAAAAAAAGGCAGCAAATCCCTACCAAGTAAATATCGTCCAATTAGCTTAACCTCAGTTGTATGTAAAATGCTAGAAACGGTCATAAGAGACAGACTCGTAAATCACTTAGAGGAAAATAACATACATAAAGATACTCAACATGGCTTTCGTAAAAAACGTTCCTGTTTAACAAACCTCTTAGACTTCTTCCACGATATCCTCAACCTCTAGGACGAGAGTAAAGCTGTAGATATTATATACCTTGATTTTCAAAAGGCCTTTGACAAAGTTCCCCACAAACGTTTACTGCTAAAACTAAAAGCGCATGGAATACAAGACGGTGTGTTGAAGTGGATAGAAAATTGGCTCAGCGACAGAAAGCAAAGAGTGGTCATAAACGGTAAGGCATCTAAATGGACCAATGTACTAGGACCACGGATCGGTACTAGGACCAATTATCTTTCTAATTTACATCAACGACATAGATGAGGGTCTCACCTGTACAATCTCAAAATTTGCTGACGATACAAAAATTGCAAATAGCGTACTCTCAAAAGAACAAGTTGACGATATGCAACACAATCTAGATAAATTGTCATGTTGGGCCCAAATTTGGCAAATGAGTTTCAATGCGGATAAATGTAAAGTACTACATATCGGATACCTAAATGAGAAAGCAAACTATTCAATGAATGGCATTCAGCTTAA
This sequence comes from Paralithodes platypus, assembly GCA_032716605.1. Taxonomy (NCBI): domain Eukaryota; kingdom Metazoa; phylum Arthropoda; class Malacostraca; order Decapoda; family Lithodidae; genus Paralithodes; species Paralithodes platypus. The sequence continues at coordinate 45,893,156 of CM064567.1, read as the reverse complement.
GAATGTAAACAGAGAAACCGATCTGAGAGTAACAATATCGAGTAACCTAAAACCGAGTCAACAATGTTAAGAAGTTGTTAAGAAGGCAAGCAAAATAATTGGCTTTATAGGCAGGTCATTTGAGCAAAAATCAAAAGAAGTTATCCTAACCCTTTACAATTCCTTAATCCGCCCTCTTCTGGAATACTGCGTTCAATCCTGGTGCCCTTATTACCAAAAAGATATAAACAAGCTAGAACGAGTTCAACGTAGAGTTACCAAAATGATACCTAGCCTAAAGAACAAACCATACGAAGAGCATCTTAGAGAATTAAATCTATTTCCTTTAACCCAGCGCAGATTAAGAGGTGACTTAAGTAAAGTGTTCAAAATCATCAAAGGCATCGACAATATGAACTGTAGTAAGTACTTCACTATCGACCAATCTAATTACACGCGGGGAAACGGTTGCAAAATTATTGGTAAATCTTTTAACTCACACGAATCTAAGAATTTCTTCTTCAATCGAGTTGTCAACTTGTGGAATGGGCTTCCCCGAGACGTTATAGACTGTAGCACCGTTGATTCATTTAAACTCCGCCTAGACAAATATCTCTCATCAAATCCGCAACTGACTGCGTTTGTAAATGAATAAATTTATTTTATCCCCCCCTCAGTTATTAATCCATCTGTCCCCTACTAACTTCCTAATCCTGCCACGAACATTAGTTCCAGGTCAGTAATTCCCTTTCCAATGTTCCCTTACCCACTCTAAACCACTGTTTAGACACTTGATCCTCAGTGTTTTGGAGGACAAGCAGCCTAGAAGGGTCACTATATTTGTTTTGCTTGATTTCCTTTGTACTCCTTTGTACTAACATGCCATAACTCTATACCGGCCGAGATTTGGAATATTTCTTATAGAACATTATAGGCTTAGAATACCTTGTTCTATCATTTCCCAAAGTTATGCCCTTTCCTCCTGGGACACCCTGTATATATACCGTATATATATATATATATATATATATATATATATATGCATTCTGCTATATGTTTACTCTATAATTACCAGTTTACTATTTACCGAAAGTTATGTTTGCCTCCGTTTGTTTGTCTGTCTGTAAACAAGATATCTAGAACAAAATAATTACCTGAATTTTATGAAGGTTGGTGGGAAAATAAGATATGCAGCAAGGAATAAGTGATTCACATTATGAGACGATCTGCAGATTTTCACGACATATGGTGGGCAGATAAAATATGCACCTTTGGAGAAGTGATTCAATTTAGGAAGCGTTCCGGAATATATACCGGAACCCAGATCCAGAATTTGTTTTAGGTCATTAATATTAACCCTTTCCCTGCAGGTGACGTTCTGGAACGCATAGGCAATTTACAGCAATTTCCAGGCTTTAAAAGCCTGTAAAAGCCGTAGAAATAGAGTGTCAGTGGGCGGGAGCGTGAGGGACCTCCCTCCGGCCCTCAGAGCAGCCAGCCGCTCACTGAGGAAGACTGTGTCTCGCGCGGCTGTCTCACAACAGTGTTGCCGAGCGAGCGAGAGCTAATAATTAGCGAGTTTTCCCAAATATCTATGGCAACGCTGCGGGTGAACCCCGCCACCTACGAAGCTCGTTCTGGTCTCATTTTGAAGCTATTTTCGCCTAGTTTTCGGCAGAATACAGTTTAATGCAGATGCTTGATTAATCATTCAGGAGTGCCTGAATATGCCCTAACTAGCGCAAATAAGTCTGCAGAGAAAGGATTAATGATATAGAACCAGCCAGTATAGGCGGAGGTATGCTCTCTACCAAGTGCCGCTCCACTTTACTTATATATCATTTAATCCTATATCCTATATCTAACCTTGTCTTTGTATAAACCTCGTCTATTTAAACCAAGTAGGCTTATTGTATACAAATCATGTTCTCCGAAGTAAGGTAATCGTAGGATAGATTTAGGAAAGAATAGTTAGGGAAGACTGAGTAGAACTGTTAACACATATATATCTGCCCGCCACGTTCTAAACACAAAGCATTATACGAAGACAAACATTATACGGATATAGGAAATGGACATAGTGATAATAGGTAATATTAAATAGAAATACATTAATAATGTACGTGAGAATGGAAGTGAATTACAGAATATTAACAAGATTTGGTCTAAACTCTTATAACACATAAATAAACATAACAAGGCAAATAAAACAAAATACACTAACATATAATGTAGGAGTGTAGGTGCTATTAGATAACTTATATAATTTGGTAGAGATAGGGAGAGGGTTATCGTATATGTGCGTATTGTATTGATAATATGAGAGAGAGAGATAGAGAGAGAGAGAGAGAGAGAGAGAGAGAGAGAGAGAGAGAGAGAGAGAGATAGAGAGAGAGAGAGAGAGAGAGAGAGAGAGACTAAAGATGAGAGAGAGAGAGAGAGAGAGAGAGAGAGAGAGAGAGAGAATGAGAGAGAGAGAGAGACCGCGAGAGAGAGAGAGAGAGAGAGAGAGAGAGAGAGAGAGAGAGAGAGAGAGAGAGATAGAGAGAAAGAGAGAGAGAGAGAGAGAGAGAGAGAGAGAGAGAGAGAGAGAGAGAGAGAGAGAGAGAGAGAGAGAGAGAGAGAGAGAGAGAGAGAGAGAGAGAGAGAGAGAGAGAGAGAGAGAGAGAGGTGTGTGGCATTTTAGTTTAGAGGAAGAAAGTGGGGGGTAAGGTAACTACCGTACTACCCTGCTTCTACACCCTCCTACTCTGCCCTCTCTGACACCCCCCTTACCCTCCCCCTTCCTCTGGCTGGCATCCAGTCTCAAGGGGCACCAAGCAAAAAAACAACACATTTTAGTTGACGCGTTTACGTGGGGGTCCACGAATTTTTATAAGTGACTGTACAATGAACCGCTATCTCAGAAACAAATATTTGTTCCAGGTGTCTCCGGTGGGCCCTGGCCCCCTCTCGCTTCCTCAGGTGTTGACATGGTTGGTAGTCGTGGCGCATGATTCTCACTTTCTTTCTGCTAGGCTGGTGGCTGGCTTATCAATTTTTTTTCTTTTTCCAATTATATTTTATTTCTATTATTGTTCATCCTCCCTTTCACCTATTGCTGTATTTACCTCCCCCCCCCTTTGTTCTTTCCCTCTTAGTCCTTTTCCTATTCACCTCTCCTATATCTAGCTTTCTTCTTTTCCTTTTTTATCTCACCCTTTTCTTTTTGTTTCACCTTTTTTCTCTGGTTTCCCCTTTTTTCCCTTACCCATTCACATGTTGTCCTGTTCCTCCATATAATTATGCTGTCCACTCATATTCTGATTTTTCTTCTCTCTCCCATTTCAGTCTCCACATTTACCATCTCCTTCATGATTTAATTGTCCTCCCTTTACCTTCTTTCTCATAATCCTTCTCCCCTCGTGCTAATTTTCAACATTTACGGTGTCCTTCCTGTACTTCACCCAAACATTGCCTATTCTCTCTCTCTCTCTCTCTCTCTCTCTCTCATAATTATGCTCCATTTGTCCTCTCCATCTTCTCTCCCCTCTCTTCCTTTGTTTTGTTGTTTTATTCTCTCTCTCTCTCTCTCTCTCTCTCTCTCTCTCTCATAATTATGCTCCATTTGTCCTCTCCATCTTCTCTCCCCTCTCTTCCTTTGTTTTGTTGTTTTATTCTCTCTCTCTCTCTCTCTCTCTCTCTCTCTCTCTCTCATAATTATGCTCCATTTGTCCTCTCCATCTTCTCTCCCCTCTCTTCCTTTGTTTTGTTGTATAATTCTCTCTCTCTCTCTCTCTCTCTCTCTCTCTCTCTCTCTCTCTCATAATTATGCTCCATTTGTCCTCTCCATCTTCTCTCCCCTCTCTTCCTTTGTTTTGTTGTTTTATTCCAGTAACCGTTCCTTCTTTGTCTCCCGTTACCTTGTTCCTGTTTTTTTACTTCCTCTATCTCTCCCTTTGTTATTTTATCTCCTTCCCTCTCTTCCTACTTACTTCTTCCCTCTCTCCCAACCTGCCTTTTTCTCTCCCACCCTCCCAGGTCCCAGACACTCCCGGGGATTGTGGCTGGACTTTATACAGCGTCATAATTAGGTCCTGCGGGAGTTTTTGGACAGTTTACCCGGGCGACGATGGAATGAGGAAGAGGGGTGAAGGGGGAGTGAGTGAGGTGGAGGGGGGAAGTGTGGAGCGAGAGGGATTGGATATAAGGAAGGGTGGTGGAGAGAGAGAGATAATACTGAGTGAAGGACGAGTAAGCTGGGTGGGGTACGGAGTGATGGAGAGAGAGTACAAAGGAAGTCAAGCAACAACAGGTCTAGCTACCCTTCGAGGTTACCTGCCCTCTAAATCTTCGCTGCTTAGAGTGTTAAACAGTGATATAGAGTGGGTAAGGGACAATTGGAAAGGGAAGTACTGCCCTGAGACTAATGTCCATGGTAGTATTAACAGATGTTAGTAGGGGACAATTTGGGCTAGTACCATAACACCACTTTATGTGATCCCTTGTGAATCAGGGGAAAAGAGTATCATCTTAGTTAACTATTTATGAATGCAGTGATTCTCAATATATGTGAGCAAACACAAACTATTAATAATTTACAAATGCAGTTAGTCGCGGATTTAAAGCAAGGTGTTTATCTAAGCGAAATTTAAATAATTCAACAGTATTGTAATTTATGATATCCCGAGGAAGCCCATTCCACAAATTGACAACTCGACTGAAGAAGAAATTCGTAGACTAATGTGAGTTGGAAGATGTACCAATGATTTGATCGTTGCAAGACCATGGCCAAGCACATTTTTACCACAGGTCGGACTGAATAAGTGAACCTTCTTAGTTGGCATAGATCATGTCCAGAATGTGAAGTAACCAATCGACACAATTAATTACAGGTAAGCCAAAGTCGCCCAGAATTATGGTATCTTGAATGATGCTTATTTATACCACTTGTTCGTAAATCTCTTGTCATTTTGCACTAATTGAGCTAGTTTTTTTTATATCAAAGCTAGTGTTATTTTTGTCCCTGAGTAGTTTATAAAAGTATATATTTTGTTTAGATATATCAACATTCTCAATTTGAGGACATTTTGAAGGAGTTAAGATTTTCTTATAAAATATGCAACACGCCTCCTCCATTTTTATTGATTCAACTTTCCTCAATCATTGTAAAACTGGGAAGTGTGTATTCTGTTAAAAGGCCTCTGTCTTCAGTGTTTAGCCAACATTCTGTAGTACCGATTATATCATAATTTTCGGTACTACAGTTCATGCACAATAAATGAGAGGATGAGCAATAAAATGCTCACTTCCAAGCGGCAAGACAGTGATATATACGTTTTGGCAGCGACCGGCCATCTAGGAGGGAGGGGTACTGAGTGAGGGAGAGGGAGAGAGAGAGAGAGGTAGGTAGTGCAGATGTGACAAGGAAAGGTACTGAGTGAGTAATAGAGAGGGAAGGGTACTGAGTGAGGAAGAGGAAGGGAAATTAATGGAATAAGACTTGAATAGCCACTAGTGCATGGCCAAGTCAATAGAAGTTCTATCCAGCGGTCTGGCGCCGGTTTGCGTTAGAAATTATGAATTATGGGACCCTTAACCTATGGGTTGCGACCGTCCTCATATGAGTCTGTAGTGAGATTTTTTTTTATTTTTTTTTTATTTATTTTTTACTTTTTTTTTCCCTATGTAAACAAAACAAATCTCACTACAGACTCATATGAGGACGATCGCAGTTCATAGGTTAAGGGGAAATGGCTTATTTTTCTGGTCCCCCTTCTTCCTCATGTTTAGCTCCATTAGATTTTAAGTCATTCGGCCTATTACTTTGGCGATTTTAAGACCTTTTTCCCCATTTAGTTGTCAATATTAAGACTTGTTGTGTCATTTATGTGTCAATTTTCTTCCTGGCCAGCGATAGCAAGCCTATAATTTAAGAAGAGCCGGCCTTCGGCCGGGACATTTTTCTGTCGAAAAATATAAAAATTTATCTTGAAGGAGGGTCTTTGGGGGGAGTTTAAGCTTCACGGAGGTCTAGGGAAAAAAAAATACATAAAGGAGCAAATAAATACGCACATCTCCCCCTAACTCGTTCATATTGTCGCCTAGTCAATAACACAAGTAACCTAAACCAAAGCACTATTTACCAATACCAATTTCTTATATTTCACATCACATGCTTTCAACCTGTCCACCTTTTGCAGAGGTTCGTCCTATTCCTTCTCCTGTGAAGGAGGGAAGAGTAAAACATAAGAGTGTTGGAAGAGTGCGTGAGAAAGACGGAGTAAAGTTGACCAAGTTCACTTTTAATCCCAGCTACCGGAGAGGGGAGGGAAGGGCGAGTTTGTCAAAGGGAGGTACGTAAGTAGGAAGGTTGAATATATTAAAGTTAATTAGTTATCCTGGGATTAGTTGGGGCGGGAGGGAGGCAGTCCGTGTTTATGTTGATGGTATGTTAATTCTTCACCCGGAATTTATAGCAGTATTAAATCCGTCATACAGTTACTATTCCTAAAGATAGAGTCCCTTGAGTAATATTGTCGGCAATGCTATCTAGGTTCACGTATTTCATAAATACTTAAGTCATTATATAGTTCTGATTAACAGTTTTAAAATATTGGGTACTTAGAATATGAGCTACCTTATTCAAAACTACACGTTTTGAAGGAATGAACTAATGCCAATAATCTATAGTTTTAACATGGATTCTGTGCATTTGCAATCAGTGATTGAGTAACAATGCCAAAAGAGTGGATATGCTTGCTTGCGTGAAAAATGTATATATATATATAACACAATTAGTAATTTAATTGTTAATAATTATTGTCAAAATATGCCATAATTATCTTATGTGATTAACGCACAGTTTTATGTATAAATGTTATTGAGATCATATTCTACGATTTAAGAAACGAGCTAACTATTATCTTATGGCGTTACTCATACTGCACAATGTAACTACAGACATTTGTTATAAGTTAAGTAGGCCAATTAAAAGGATATTGCTTTTAGACACAGTATTGATATACTGTATATAGGCCTACTAGGCTATAATAATGCAACTAGCATTACATTTTCTACAGCTGAGGCATTAGTTATTTTACCATTTGCTATTTACATTGTATGACTTTATCACAACCATAATATTTACATTGTATGACCTTATCACAAACATAATATTTCAGTAAGTACAACACCTGATTGATCACCAGATACTTACATAAACAGTTTGATCTTTATTGATTAATTCAAATCTGTAATGTTGCAGTATATGCAATTTTAATTCAATCACTAATAACGCATTATCGACAAGGAACTAGAGTTCTCGAAAAGAGGCTCTGGTCTTGACGCTACTCTTAACTTACAGTGTGCTGGCTTAATAATCCAGAATGGTTGATAACCTCTGAAGTCCAATTTTAACTAACTAAACTATAATTAGAGAGAGTTATAATTATGCGATTCTAAAATAATGGTATGAAAAAATGGCCGGAATTGGGTAATCATTATAATGGATTAAGCTGAGGTGCGTTCAGTATATCCAAACAAGAAACATAATATATCTTTTGAACGTGATAGCTTCTGAATCAAAGAATCATGATTGTGTTTGATTGCAACTAGACGGCTATCACGCAATAATTCCGTGGAAATGTGTAACAAAGCAAACATGTTGACAATAACAAACCCGCGATTCGGCCTTCACCACTCTAATATTTACGAATTTAAAGTCATTATGCTCAATTGTAAATGTGTGTCTTGATAGCGTCCACTGAACGCACCCCTCTAGTACCCAGTCTTAAACATACAAATACATAATGTAATAATAAATATGAAGGTGAAACATTACACTGCATGCCAAAACAAAAATTAAAGCATCAACACATGTAGGTTACCTATATCTTAATCCCACGTATTTAGCAAGCATTTTGGAGTGGCAAAGAATGACCTACCATATGTGTTATAAGGCAAACATAAAATGAAAGTAGATATTGTGAGTGAGAACTATATTAATTGTATGCTACACATGCCCAAGAGCTAAAGAAGATCGTTACATTAGTATGGGAAAAGTATAACGTGTACGTAGCTAGACACAAGTAAGGCAAATACAAAATGTATAAGACATTAGAACACTAGTGCTCACATAGGCACATTTATATAATTTATGTACATATAATAATATTAAGGTAATACAAAGAATATAGAGTAGTATAAACTGATAGTATGTATACCGAACATACATTTAAACATATTAGGAAACCTAGGTAGACTGGAACATAGACAGTAAATATAAAGTGTGGACACTTAAACATTTTGGCAGAAGAAAATATTATACAGCGAAGGAGAATTATAAAATATATGCAAATATTATTAGGAATTATTTAAAAATCAAAATGGGCTCACGCACACTGACTGCCAAGCTGGGAACTGAGCATGTAGGAGGTTATTTATTACGGCCATGGTTTTATACAATACAGGCAGACATGGAACACGCTATAAAACTGTATGGGGTATCTAGACAAAAACATCTAGTGTATATATATATATATATATATATATATATATATATATATATATATATATATATATATATATATATATATACTGTATGTACTCAATAATTAAATAGTTCAAGTGAAATCGGCATGGTCAACACATATCTTTTTGGTTGTATATAATATATATTTTCGTCAAAGTAAAAATTGTGCCAGGAATGCTAATGAAAGAATAAAATTGATAGCAAATTATTATGGAAATTAAATTAGAAATAAAGATCAATATGTAATTTTGAAATCAATAGAACAAAATATAATAATTGAGTAACCATGAAAAGTCAATGAGAGAATCTAACAGGCTAACAAGACAAACAAAACATGATACAAAAAGGTCTAGGTCAGATTTAGGTGGAGGAATGAGGCAAAGTTTGTACATTTATTATAGAAAATAACACAACCATGTATTTGTCTTCTGTCTTCCTACCTGCGTCATACAATATCTAAAAGCTCACAAAGAGAAATACATTTAACGACTGTCTCAACTAAAGGGAATTGCGATCATATCTGAAACCATCCCTTATTAATAACAATATTCCATTCTACTGCAAATATTATAATATCACATACTCCAATTATTATATTACGAAAATATCCAATATTAAACTACGCTGAAATAATTATGGTATTATGTAAACAAGATAAATATAATAAATTAGGGTATATTGAGTGATTCACCCTCAAATATCATAACTATTATACAGTATAATATATTGTTATCTATATTGTATATGGGTATATCACAATCGATTTACTGTACTTTTAACCCTTCGTCTGCCAGGCTTTCCGGGACCCTCAAACGCAATCAATGCCGAGCTTTTAGTTATAATATATCTCTTTACCCAATATACTTGAAACACCTATAAACCGAGGAAATCAGTAAAATTAGTGCTCTCCATTACCACATTCGTGGATTGCTGGTTCTCTCGATAAGTGTTTTGGAGCCTAAAAGCGTGTAGGCAACAGCATACACTTTTTCTTACACATTTAAATTATTATTCTGATCCAAGTAATGAAGATATAGTGTATCATAATAATGGTTGTGAGTATGTTTTACTGCCATAACTGCACCTATTATTTTTTCCACCACAGGTACCTTCATTTCTTCTACTTATATTACCACCTATTACTCACCCCTTGCACAACTTCCAAAGTCTTTCCAATCACAATTACCAATATTATTTGCAATTTTACAACTATTAAGCTAAAGAATCCTATCACAACTAATACCCCTTCTTCCACAACTACTGAAATATCTCTTTCTACCACGGTTACGCCCAGATTCGAAAGTTAAGCGACGTGCTTGATGAAAAGCTGTGTATATTTCAGGAACAATCACCACACATTAAAGGGAGGTTTGTATTTTTATTCTAGACTCTCTTCTCCCTTATGTTAGTCCCATTAGCTTTAAGATTTTAAGACTTTCGTCCCATTAATTTGGGCTATTTTTAGACCTTTCACACCATTTGTTTTTAGTATTATCATGCTATCTATGGGTGGATGGGACTCGTCAGCCTTGGTTGGCAACCTGTCTAGGGGAGTAAACCTGATACAAATCCGTACTGCTTACCTAAGGGAAAGGCAGGTTAGTGGATGGATTAGCCGAACACCACTGTAGAACAATAGTGCTAACAAGATACACAGAGGGCCTCGGAGTCGGACGGATCCTAAATTGAGTGGTCAATCCTGTAAGTCCTTCAATAAACTGGCTCGGGTTGTCCCTCTCACAGGGAATAGGTCCGCTTGGGGGCATTCTGTGTATGGCCACCCTCGTAAGGGGAGTAAGGCGTCCGGAAATAGATAGATAGATAGATAGATGCTATCTATAGGTTTCGATAGAGAGAACCTGTAATTTAGGAGGATATTGGTCTTCCGAAAAATGTAAAAACAATTCTCGAAGGGCGGTCTTTGGGGTGTTTTAAAGTTTGATGAAGTTCTTGGTCGAAAAACACACACACACACACACACACACACACACACACACACACACACACACACACCCTTAATGATTTGAACTTTCTCACGTACCAAGCTCTTTCATCATAATCACCAATATTCCATCCACAATCTTACTTTATATCACCATCCATTGTCCTACCACAACTCCCATAATCCCTTCCCCTACCACAGCTACTTCAAATTTCATATCTAGCAATAACTCAACCATCTTTATCTCTATTGCCACAACTACAGCAATGTCCTCTTATATCACCTTCCATTTCCTACCATAAGTTCCAAAATCCCTTCCCCTACCACAGCTACCTCAATTCCTTTTTTATCCACAGCACAGCCTTCTCTTCTACCACAACCACAACCATTTATTTTTGTTCTCCTCCAATGCATTTCCTACAACAACTACCAATAGTCCTTCTCCTACCACGGTTATTACCACTTTCGCCCCTGCCAGATTATTCTTAGACTTATCTGCTCCTATTGGTCCAGTTTTTGTGGGGACAACCGTCATTTTGTCACCATTATCGGGGTCGATATAATACACGACCATTACAACGTCCCTACGACTACCACCACACCTTCCCCCAACCCTACCACCACCATCACCACCACCACCACCACTGTAGCTACCACCTTCACCACCAATGTACCTACCACCACCACCACACCTGTCACCAAACCTACCACTACCTCCACCACCACCACTGTAGCTACCACCTTCACCACCACCACCAGCAATGTACCTACAACCACCACCACACCTGCCACCAAACTTACCACCACCACCATCAAATCTGCCACCAAACTTACCACCACCACCACACCTGTCACCAAACCTACCACTACCTCCACCACCACCACTGCAGCTACCACCTTCACCACCACCACCAGCAATGTACCTACAACCACCACCACACAAGCCACCAAACTTACCACCACCACCATCAAACCTACCACCACACCTGTCACCAAACCTACCACTATCTCCACCACCACCACTGTAGCTATCATCTTCACCACCACCACCACCATCATAACTGTACCTACCCCCACCAGCACCATCATCACTGTACCTACCACCACCACCATCACTGTACCTACCACTACTACCACCACCACAAATCCCTGTACCTACCACCACCACCACCATCACTGTACCTACGACCACCACCACCATTAGTTCCATTTATTTCTACCAGTATTCCACGATACAAGGACTAATATCACCACCATTCCTTGATCTCACTATTAAACACTACTAGGAATGTTACCATTATCACCACCACCACACCTACTACCATAATCACCACCACCACACCTACCACCATTATCACCACCACCACACCTACCACCATTATCACCACCACTATCACCACCACTACACCTACCACCATTATCACCAGTACCACACATACCACCATTATCACCACCACCACACCTACCACCACCACACCTACCACCAGTACCACACATACCACCATTATCACCACCACCACACCTACCACCATTCTCACCACCACCACACCTACCACCATTATCACCACCACCACACCAACCACCATTATCACCACCACCACACCTACCACCATTATCACCACCACCACCATTCTACCACCACCATTATCACCACCACCATCCTCCACCACACCTACCACCATTATCACCACCACCACCACCATTATCACCACCACCACCACACCTACCACCATTATCACCACCACCACACCTACCACCATTATCACCACCACCATTATCACCAGTACCACACATACCACCATTATCACCACCACCACACCAACCACCATCATCACCACCACCACACCTACCACCATTATCACCACCACCACCACCACACCTACCACCATTATCATCACCACCACCACACCTACCACCATTATCACCACCACCACCACACCTACCACCATTATCACCACCACCACCACACCTACCACCATTATTACCACCACTACACCTACTACTATTATCACCACAACAACACCTACCACCACAACAACACCTACCACCATTATCACCACCATCACCATGTCTACCATCACCACACCTACCACCACCACACCTACCACCATTATCACCACCACCACCACACCTAAAACCATTATCACCACCACCACACCTACCACCATTATCACCACCACCACTACACCTACTAACATTATCACCACAACCACACCTACAACCATTAGCACCACCACCACACCTACCACTATTATCACCACCACCACACCTACCACCATTATCACCACCACCACACCTACACCATTACGACCACTACCACACCTGCCACCATTATCACCACCACCTCACCTACCACCATTATCACACCTACCACCATAATCAGCACCACCATCACACCTACCACCATTATCAGCACCACCACCACACCACCATTATCACCACCATCACACCTACCACCATTATTACCACAACCTCCCTAACACCATTATCAACATCAACACACCTATCCTAGGTTACCTACCTAAGGTTGTGTTCGCCAATCATCAAGTGGCACCGCTCCTCGTTCTGGGTGGTGATTTGGTGCAGCAGCCTGTTCGAAGGGGCAGCACGCTCCCATTCGAAGATGGGCTCGTCCGGCACTTTTTGCAGTTTGACATCAAGAGCTCTCTTGAAGTTGTCTAACGAGACGCACCTTATGTCTCGTAATCGTCGTGGGAGTTTGTTGGAGAGACGTGGGCCTCTGTGTGATAACCAGCCCTTTTTACAGAGAGCCCATAGCACCCCTGTTATTCATTCGGGGGATATTGCATTCCCAGCCTCTCCTATCACTGAATTTCATGACTATCGGGGTATGTAGGTTTGGTACGAAACGCTCTGCTATGTGTATAGACGTAAGAGTCAAAAGTCGACTAGAGGGGATCGGGGGCGGGGGCCTGGTATCCTTCTCCCCTTAAATAAATCTACCAAAAAAACAAGACCGAGATAGGGGCGAGAGAACGCGTTCGTTGTCCTGGACCCTAACAATAGGAGCTTTAAATGTGCGTGGATGTAGTAAGAATGAGAAGCGAGAGGACATTGGAAGGTTATTTGAAATAAGGAAGTATGATGTGCTTGCACTGAATGAAACAAAAATGAAAGGTGAGGGAGAACTAGATTTTGGAAACGTGATAGCTAGAAAGTCTGAAATAGATGAAGGAGTCTGGGGGAAAGTGGGAGTGGCCATTATTGTGAAGGAGGAGTTGTTGTTGTTGTTCCCTAAGCTGCCTGGCCGAACCGCCCCGAGTCCCTGAGGAAGGCCATGGCCATGATTGGGCTTTCCCACAGAGCTCTCATTGAGTGTAGATTGTGTTGTTGGCATATGTGGTTGTGTGAAATGCAGTCTTCTATGATGTGTTTAATGGTATGGGGTGCTGTGTTACATCCCGGGCAGGTGTCGACGACGGAGTCATCCAGTCTCTTCTGATAGCTCAGGAGAGCTGGATGGTGTCCGCATCTCAGCCTGGCCAGGTGGACTCTGTCCTCGCGAGGAAGGGAGGATTCGGAAGGATGGATTTCAGGAGGTCGTGCTTGCAGCTGCGTGTTGTCTGCGAGTGAGTGGATGGATCAGCGAGAGAAATGAGTATGGATGTGCTTCTGGAAGTTGGTTCGGGGTGGGCAGGGAGGGAGAGAGAGGACAGTAATTGTGCGTGATACCGTGTGCTGGGTGTTCTTTTGATATTTCTTGGTGTCTGTGGGTGTGTTGCCATGTAGTTTAGTGGGTGGTCCTGGTTCGTAGAGGCTGCTGCCAGGAATTGAGTGCCTCTCATGTCCAGATGGTCTTTGACTTTGAGGAGTTTGGTTTCTTGATGTAGGCGATCTATGGGTGCAGTAGCTGTGCAGCCTGTAATGATCTTTAGGGCTTTGTTTTGAATAATCTGTAAGGTCTTATGATGTGTTTCAGCTAGGTTAGAAGCCCAGGCTGGGCTTGCGTATTCCATCACTGATGTTATGTATTGTTTATATACTGTGGTGGTGGTTTCTTTGTTGTGTCCAAATTTTGTGTGAGCAAGTGACCTGAGGGCGTTAAGTCTGGGTGTCAGTTTCTTTTTAATGTTTGTAGTGTGCTGTTTGAATGTCATATGAGTATCATATGTTACTCCTAGGATTTTGAATGTGTGTGTATGTGTTAGGGGTGTGTTGTTTATGGTGAGTTGAGGGATGTATTTGTGTTCTCCTGTCCAGCTTGTGAGCAGGGTTGCGGTGGATTTGGTTGGGGCTAGATTAAGTCTGTTTGTAGTGCACCAGCCATGTAGTGTGTTGAGATAGGGTTGAAGGAGATCTGTTGCTCTTTTGGGGTCATGGTGTGTGCATGTGAATGTTATGTCATCTGCATAGGAGGCTAAGTTTATTTGGGGCGTATTGGGTGTAGTTATATCGTGCATGTACAGATTGAAGACTGCGGGCGATAGGACGGATCCTTGTGGGACTCCGTTGGGAAAGTTTCTGATTCTAAATGACTGACCGGCAAAAGATACGTGTGCACATCTGCCTGCTAGGAAGTTGGCCAGCCACCTTTTTGTGTTGTTGTGCATGTTTGTGTTGTAGATTTTGTTTGTTAGGTTGTGGCGGAGGATGGCATCGAAGGCTTTACTAATGTCGAGTGTGGCTAATAGTGATCTGTGTGGTGGTCTAGCTGAGTTGATGCCGTCAAAAGCTCTTTGTGTAAGGTCTGTGAGAAGAGTGTTTGTGGAGTGCAGTGGCCTAAAGCCATGTTGTGTTGGAGCTAGGGGTAGGTCAGGTGTAATTAGTTGTAGTACTAGGTGTTCCATGACTTTGGGGGGGGGGGGTGCAAAGGAGTGTGATGGGGCGGAGCGAGGAGGGTAGCGTGGGGTCTTTGTTGGGTTTGGGGAATGTGATGATGATACCATGCTTCCAGATGTCTGGTATTGTGTTGTGTGAATAACTGTAGTTTGATATGTTAGTGAGTGCTTGTATGCCTTGTGGTACCAGGTGTCTGAGGTGTATGTTGCTTATGTTGTCTAGGCCATAGGCGGGTGAGTGCTTGAGATTGTTGATGATATGCTTTGTCTGGTGATTGGTGAAGGGTGTATAGTCAGGGTCTGTGGGGAATTGTCTCTTACATCGGATGACACGTCGGTCGTCTTTGTGAGGTTTTAGGTGGCTGACATGTGAGAAGTGATTGATGAGAGTGTTTGCTTGTTGTTTACATGAAGGAGTAGAGTCTGTTGTTGTGATTGCAGTATGTGGTTGTGTTGTGTTGCTGTTGGAAAGTGTGATGCTGTTTAGTGTTTTGTAGATTTTTTGGGGGTTTGTTTTGTGATCAAGTGTTTGTAGGAAGTTATTCCAATTTAGTTTTTGTTGTTCTTGTATTTTGTTGTTAGCCTGGGTGTTGAGTGCTTGGATTTGTTGTGTGATTTCTTGTGTGTGGGGTGCGGGGGAGTGTTTCAGTATGTTGTGTTGTCTGATGAGGTTTTGAATTTCTGGTGTGAAGTTGGGGTTGTGTGTTTCTGTTACCTCTTGGAATGTGTTTCTTGTCAACGTTTTGGATAGTTTTTTTGAGTAAGTGTACAGCATTGTTGATGTTAATGATGGTGTACTGTTTAGAGCTGTGAAGTGTTGTTCTGTCTCATTTGTGAATGCTTCCCAGTTAGCTCTTTTATAATTGGTGTATGTGTGTTTGTGGCTAGCTGGGGTGAGTCTGGTTTTGGTGGTGATAATGATCAGGAGGTGGTCAGAGCCTAAGGTTCTGACCACCCTCCAGGATGTTGTGGGGGCGAGTTCTGGGGAGCAAAAGGTGATGTCTGGAGATGATGGGTTATAGAGGGTTTGGTGGGGAATATGGGTATGTTGATGGATGTCATTAAGGATGATGTTTATCAGTTTGGTTTTGTAGTACCAGCCCTCTGTCTGTGTCGGGGTTGTCGACAAACCAGGCCGACGTCTTGGCGTTAGTCACCACCCAGGATGATGTGTGGGGTGTTTGTGATGTGTTGTAAGTGTGGTCTGTATTCATTTGGTAGTGTAGGGGATGTTTGGGGAGGGATGTATGTGTTTATGATGGTTATGTTGGAGTTGTTGCAAGTGCGAATTTTAATTGATTGTATTTCTGTTGTTATCATTTGGGGGGAGGAGGGATTTGGTATGTACACTGGTAACTATGTATGATATTTCTTTGTGTACCAGGGTGATGAGTCCACCGCCGCCGCCGACGACCCGGTCTTGTCTGATGGTGGTGAAATCATGAAATGTAGGCATTTTTTGTGTTGTGCGGAGTTTTGTTTCTTGTAAGATGGCAATGTGTATGTTGTGTTGTTTGATGTAGTGCGAGAGTTTGTGTTTCTTTGTGTTGATGCCATCTATGTTCAATTGGAGAATGTTAATGTTCTGTGCACGATGTATGTTGGGTGCTGCTGCACGAGGATTGGGTGGGGGTGAGGGAGGGGGTGAGGGTTGGGATGGGTGAGGTGGTGGTGGGGATGGGGATTGGGTTGCAGGAGATGGGGGTTGGAATGGATTAGGATGGGGTGTGATGTGTTGAGTTGAGGATGTAGATGGTATGGGAAGGTTAAGTGGGTTAGGGAGGAGAGGTGGACAGGTTTTTTGGGGGAAAGTGGATGATATGGGAAGGTTAGGTGGGTTGGGGAGGAGAGGTGGACGGGTTTTAGGCGAGGGAGGAGTTGAAAGAGTTTATGAAAGAGTGGAAAGTGGTGTCATCAAGGCAAGTGTGGGTGCAAATGCGGTTAAAGAGAGAAAGTGCTTATGGACCAGGAATTGAAAGGGAGTTAGACGAGGTGGAGGGTTTTTTGGGAGGATTTGAGATTGTCTACAAGGGTTTAATGAATATGAAAATTGTATAGTTCTGGGGGACCGAAATGCTAGGGTAGGAAATGAGCCTGTTGAGGGAGTCTTCGGTAGCTTTGGTGTGGATAGTGTAAACGAGAGTGGAGAAAGACTGAAAAATGTATGTGGAGAGTGCAGAATGAGTGTAGGTAATACGTTTTTCAAAATAAGGCGTATACACAAGTACACAATGGCATAGACTTGTGGATGGAAATATTGTAGAGAGGGCATTGATGAATTATGTGCTGGTGACAAGGTAAAGATTATGTAGACTGCTGGATGTGAATGTGCTGAGAGGTCAGGCGGAGGGTGTGTCGGATCATTACCTGGTGGAAGGAAAGCTAAAAGTTAGGAGTTACAAGAGAATGAGCGACAAGTTTGAAGTAAGAGAGGTAATAAAAGTTAGTGAGTTAGAGAAGAGTACAAAAGAGAGGGAGTACAAGGAAAGACTAAGTGAAAAGTGGATAGAAGTGAGAGAGATGGAAGAAAGAGAAGTAGAGATTGAATGGCTACAGTTTTAGAAGGAGTGAAAACAAGTGCAGAAGTAGTATGTGGTAAAAGGAAAGTAAGAGGCAGAGGTATCAGGAAGGGAAGCGAGTGGTGGAATGATACGGTGAGAAAGGCAGTTGAGGAGAAGAGACAGTGTTTTGAGAGGGTTTTACAGGATGGTAGTGTAGAGGTATGGAAGAGGTACAAGGAGAAAAAGAGAGATGCAAAACGGAAAATTAGAGAAGCGAAAACAGATGCAAACGAAAGGTGGGGTCAAAGGTTGAGTGAGAATTTTGAAAAACGAAAGAAGATGTTCTGGAAGGAGGTAAATAGAGTAAGGAAAGGAGGAAAACAGAGGGAAGAGTCACTGAAAGATGCAAATGGAGAATTACTAGTGAAAGGAGTTGAAGTGAGGAAAAGTTATGCTGAGTAATTTGAATCTTTGCTAAGTGCAAGAAATGGAAGAGAAGCAGTGATAGAAGAAGTGGTTCATGGAGATAGGTTACCCAGGCCACCCAAGTGGCAGGGAATGAATGAAAGGATTGAGGAAAATGAGGTGAAAGAAGTGAAACAAATGAGAGCAGGAAAAGCAGAAGGTTTGGATGGTATTGCTGAGGAGTGTATAAAGAAGGGTGGAGATGTGATTATAGATTGGTTGGTGAGACTCTTCAACGTATGCTTTGTTGTGGTTCAACAAGAGGAAGGGAGATTGGCAGGAGTGTTCAAGTTATATTAGTTTATTATCAGTTTTTGGAAAGCTGTATGGCAGGGTGTTGATGGAGGATAATAAAGTGAACGGAAGTTGAAATAGGAGAAGAACAGTGCGGTTTTAGGAGGGGAAGAGGGTGCGTGGATCAGATTTTTGCAGTAAGACAGTTATGTGAAAAGTATTTAGAGAAGCATAAGGAACTATTTTGGGCTTTTATGGATTTGGAAAAAGTAAAGCAATGCGGAAGGTATTAAGGATTTATGAAATTTGAGGAAATTTGTTAAAAGCAGTTATTTTGTAGGTTTGCAACAGGGTTGTGTAATGTCACCATGGCTGTTTAATATATTTATGGATGGTGTGGTGAGGGATGTGAAAATGAGAACTATGGGAAGAGGATTGAGATTAGTAGGAAAGAATGGTAGAGATAGGAAGTTGAATCAGTTGCAGTTCGCTGATGACACAGAGTTGGTGGCGGATTCTGAGGTGAAACTGCAGTGGATAGTCAAAGAGCTTGGTGTGGTTTGTGGGAGGAGGAAACTGAAGGTGAACGTCAATAAAAGTAAAGTAATGGTGTGTAATAGGGGTGATCGTAGGGTGTATCTAGATGTGAGGCTGGATGGGGAAATATTGGAACAAGTAGAGAATTTAAAATATCTAGGAGGAACGATAAGCAGGCGTGGAGGTATGGAAATTGAGGTAAAACAGATAGTGTGTGAAGGAAGGAAGGTTTTCAGAGCAATGGGGAAGTATGTGGAAGGTGAGAAATCTTGGAATTAATGTAAAAAGTACAATGTATCAAGGAATTGTTGTGCCAACAGTGATGTATGGGGCTGAGACATGGGCTCTATGGAAATGGAGAGAAGAAAGCTGGATGTGATGGAGACGAACTGCTTGAGAAGTATGTGTGTAGTTACTCGTAGAGACAGATTGAGGAATGAAGATATACATAGGAGAGTGGGACAGCAGGAACATTTGTCGGCCAGAGTGGACAGAAGGGTGCTGAGCTGGTATGGTCATGTTGAACGAATGGATGATAAAAGGCTTACAAAGATAATATGTGAGTCAGATACAAGGGGAGATAGAAGGGCAGGAAGACCCCCATTGAGATAAAGAGACTGTAAGACAAGCTTTGGTTAATAGAGGAATGACTATAAATCACGCAAGGGAAGTGGTAATAAATAGGAATGAATGGAGAATGATTGTGAATAGATGAGTGAACACGTGGTCATTTGGTAGAAGGGGTCGGGCGCAAGTTGGACTAGATAATAGTCCATCATGCGCCTGGCCCGGGGAGACGGAATATAATAAGGGTGCGCCTGCAAGTGTAGTGGGCAGGCTTGTGGTTTCGGTTTTGCTGCATGTATGCCTGCTGAGATCGGAACCTCTCCGGGTGGTCGGGGGCCGGGGGAGTGCTGGCGGGACCTTGGTTACCCTGGTCTCTGTCTCTTCTGGATGACCTAGATGTGTGTGAAATTGTATTTTGTATTAGTTTTGTGTTTTCATTGTTTTCTGTTATGTTGTCCCTATTCGGGCTCTGTCTTGAATCGGCCAACTTTTCCTATTTTGTTGGAGGTGGGGTGGGGGGTAGGGGGGGTGGGCCACCCCCCCAAAAAAATTAAGAAAAGTGGGGATTGAGCCTGAGTATACTTATACATACATACATACATATTATTAGGTAACATTCTCTTCTACACTACAACGAGTACAGTTTCAGTGTTCTTAAACGCTCCCAATAGTGTAACTGTTTTACCAAGCTTATATGCGAAGTGAAATTCCTTTGTACACTCTCTAAGTCATTTATTTCACATGCTTTGTATGGGGATGTTAGTATGCTACAGTATTCAAGCCACGGTAGCACTAGAGATTTAAAGAGCGTTATTATAGGTAATTCATCGCATGTTTTAAATGTACCAGAATTCAACCCGTTAGACGTTTCGCAGACGCAACTTTGACCTGGTTATGTTCTTTGAAACTCATATTTTCAAACATTAACACCTCAAGGTCTTTCACAATGTTTTCCGTTCTATTATGTAGTTGGATTCTATTATGTAGTTTGTATTTTCTTTATTGAAATTATCATCTCTGTTGGATATTTTTTTCATTGAATTGCATCTTGTTTTCCCTGGTCCACTACAACACTACAATTATGTCTTCCTGCAACAGGCCCGTGTCCTGTGTGTTTGCTATCATGCCTAGTTTTGTATCAGCAAAAGAAGACACTGTACTATGTCTTGTGTTGGCATCTATATCAGCATCTCTTCAATTAGAATGAGGAAAAGAAGGGGCGCTAGCACTGTTCCTTGGAAAACTGAGCTTTTGACATCCGAAGGCTCAGATGTGACTTGGTTTACTGCTACTGATTGCTTCCGGTTTACGAGGAAGCTCTATATCCACCGTCCAATTTTCCCAGTTATACCTTTTGCATTTAGTTTGTGGGCTATTATACTATGGTCACATTTATCAAATGCCTTAGCAAAGTCGCTGTAAATTACATCCACATTTTTATTTTACTACCATTGTTATGACCACCAAGTAGTGGACACTAATGAATCGCCTCCATACACCTTTCCTCTGTCAAGCGGCAACTTTCCTTCCACCCAACACCATTCTCACTCATATACAACTCAACTCCATACTTCCATCTCACTCTCGGTCTGCCTGTTCCTCTCTACCCCTTCACCTCACTCTCGTTCACTCTGTTAGTCATTTTCTTCACATGACCGAACCACCTCAAGATATTCCTTTTTACACTCTCCAGCACATCCACATCCACAGCACAACACTCTCGTGTTTCCTCATTCGACTGTCACTCTCTCCATTTATCTCCACATGCACTTCTTAAGTAACTCATTTCCACCCCTCTCACTCTTGCGTTATGTCTCTCCAACAACGTCCATGCTTCACTTCCGTACATCAAAGCCGGGATTACCTAACTATAATGAACTTTCCCTGGCCGTGAAGGCAAGGTCTGAACGGACCATCTCGGGGGACCCACAAAGTCTCCTGCCCACGTCCTACTCCCTCGGGGGTATGTAGGCGCTCTCGTTAGCGGCCAAGGATCAGTTTGTTGATCCCTTAGGATAAGATCTAGGTTAAGTCTGTGTATTTTCAGCCCCATTGGCTGCCGGCTTGAAATAAAGCTATTATTATTATTATTATTATTATTATTATTATTATTATTATTATTATTAATCACCTTGTTATTTGTCACTGCTGTCAGCGTTCCTACAACACTATTTACAAAAATGTATGAATCAGGATGTTTACAAAAATACTCCTATGAATGCCTATAAATATATATTTATACTTCATGTTTGAGTGGGAAATACATGGTGTCATGAATACATAACTGGAAAACTAAACATACATCCAAAACTATGCTGTCTAAACATTATATACAAAATATATTTCAATAAGTGGATTTAATTTTTCACTTGCAAGTGTTAGGTGTGCATATGTTTGTAAGTATGTATGTTCATTATGCGCGTGTATTGTGTGTGTCTGTGTGATAGAAAGGTAATGTGTATGTATGTGAGAGAGAGAGAGAGAGAGAGAGAGAGAGAGAGTACAAAGGAGTACATAGGGAGTACAAAGGAAATCAAGCAACAACAGATCTAGTGACCCTTCTAGGACGCAGTCAGTCGCGGGTTTGATGCGAGATATTTGTCTAGGCGGAGTTTAAATGAATCAACGGTGATGCAGTCTATAACGTTTCGAGAGAGAGAGAGAGAGAGAGAGAGAGAGAGCGAGAGCGAGAGCGAGAGCGAGAGCGAGAGAGTGTTGGCGTCCTGCTGCTGTAAACTATTTATGGTAATCCAGCTTCCCCTATAACCGTATTTTGCCACAGAATATCAAGAGTGAATACTACCACAAATATACTGAGCTGGCTAGATATATTTTCAAAAGGGTAATATGATTATTCAAATGAGTAATGTGTCTGAATTTGTAAATATGAATTTCGTCGGAGCCCTTTACCCCGGAAGACAGTCGTATATATAAAGAGGGCATTCAAGCGATATGATCTGACCATATGTAATGATATGTATACTGTACAACTACACAGTAACAGTATGTATTTCACAGTTATACCTCCTACACCCATCAATCCCTCTAAGGTTATTATATCATAGCTCTCACACGTTACGTTCAGTAACCCTCTCAAATTATTTCTCCAGCTTATCAACCATCATCACCCTTTTCCATTACAACAGTAAATCATGCTTATATTTCACTTCTTCAGATCCTCTCCCTGTTCATAATATATTTCCCTTTCCGATAAAATGTATGTGTTAAGATATTATTTGTCAATCCCTCTTTACTATCACTTTCATGGTTTTATTATATACACCGGTCTAAACTGTAACATGAACGTACTGTAGTGTTCACCTAGCCAATTATTATATCCACCGGTCTAAACTGTAACATGGACGTACTGTAGTGTTCACCTAGCCAATTATTATATCCACCGGTCTAAACTGTAACATGGACGTACTGTAGTGTTCACCTAGCCAATTATTATATCCACCGGTCTAAACTGTAACATGGACGTACTGTAGTGTTCACCTAGCCAATTATTATATCCACCGGTCTAAACTGTAACATGGACGTACTGTAGTGTTCACCTAGCCAATTATTATATCCACCGGTCTAAACTGTAACATGGACGTACTGTAGTGTTCACCTAGCCAATTATTATATCCACCGGTCTAAACTATAACATGGACGTACTGTAGTGTTCACCTAGCCAATTATTATATCCACCGGTCTAAACTGTAACATGGACGTACTGTAGTGTTCACCTAGCCAATTATTATATCCACCGGTCAAAACTGTAACATGGACATACTGTAGTGTTCACCTAGCCAATTATTATATCCACCGGTCTAAACTGTAACATGGACGTACTGTAGTGTTCATCTAGCCAATAAAGCGTTGTGCGTCTCTGACACTCAATCCCATGACCTTCCAGCATCTATGCAATGGCTGACATTAAAAGTGCAGTGAGCCACTGTCGCATTTTCAATGTGAATGGTATTACCTGATCAAAATTATCGGGCTAATTACACTGTTTACAGGCAAAACTCACACACTCATCCACTCCAGTTACAGGATTTGCAATATGAAGGTAAAACAAACCAGATTAGTGAAACACTTGCGAACAAAATTAAATGAGAGTAGAAGTGTTAGAATCACACATTGCATTTAGCAATGAACATAGGGTGAAGAATATATGATTGATTGCAAACTGAATAAACATAAATAATGTAATAGATATTAACCCTTAACTGGCGGCACCCGCCTATTGTCGAGTTAAATAAATGTGGCCTATGGACGGGCCCGGCTATTGTCGAATGCAATTTTGAGCACGTAATGTGCTCTGAGAGAGAGCGGAGCGGTGGGAGGAGCGTAGATTACCTCCTGACCGCTAGCCACGGTGGCCGTGGAGCCACTGAGATGTACTCCTTTGTACTCTACCCTCTCTCACTCGCTACACACGTAATAATGTAAGAAAATGACCGTATTTTTGCGATTTTGCCCTTCGGTTGCACAATCGTTGCAAGACAACCAGTGATCGTAGAAGGATGGTTCGGGTGTCATTGGAAAGCTCAATTTACGCCTTTTCAGGGATACATACTTGTATTACGCTCTGGTTCTTGTTTATGCATGAAAAAGAGCACGGAAACTACCCCATTTATGGTAAAAAAAAACGCTGGGCGGTACATAGAAATTACCGCCTAATCCGCTCTTAGGATGTTAAGGAAGGACTAGGGAAGAATTTCAAATTATTAGTGTCAACATCATGAAGAAGAAAAAGGTCGGCAGAATGAAATATGGAAAGGTTACCAGAAAGGAAAAACAGAGGACACTGATACCAAAGCAGAATTGGATACAATACAATTAAAAACAATAGAGCCAAATGAAAGGAGTGTAGGTTGAGGAAGGAGAACGGGTGTGGTAAATGAAGAAGGGTAGACAATAATAAAGTGGCGAAGGGTTGGGAAATCCTGCACACTCCAGTTGCAGAGTACCATTACAATATCATAATGGTTGATATGGAAACATCTGAGCTAAATTTACCCGTTCAGTAGCTTGGTGTTTTTGTCCATTAAATTCTGACCAATACTAGAATATTTAACTTTGTGTTTGGAAAGTACTCTGGGAATCAACGGGGGGAAACGAACTCGAGTAAACAACTCACTCCCACAAGATCTTCCCAAACTAATTACATTTGTCTAATATATTATAGAGAATGGCGTCATGTTATGCAAACAATGCTAAAATATCATGGCCGTGGAAACCAGTCGATAACACTATCTGGTGCATCTGAAAAACTAACTATCGTAGCAAATACCTGTATATGAAAATACAGTTCCCTCCTCTCTTGTGATTATAATTACACCCTTCTCTCTCGCTCTCTCTCTCTCTCCTCCCGAGCCTCGCAGTGGTTGTTGCCATAATCCATTAGTCTTGTTAGCGATTATAAAGATACAATGGTAAGATATACTATATAGCCTGTTCGAGATAGGGGCCGGACTCTTTTACTACTTCCCACAACCACTGACACCGTCTGCGAGTATATCACTATAAATTAACATTAATAAGACATACACAAATTGTATGTTATACATAAACTACTATTTATTTTTGTATATATATATATGATATTGGTAGCTTAGGTAATGTAGAGGTTGGCAACTACATCCGAATCCAGGTAGCAAGAATGGGGGGCAGCCTGAGGATATTATTCAAGAAGTTCTTTAAAGGATTTAGGGTCTCAAATACACGAGTCTAGTTAAGTAGTCTAGTTCATTAAATTCGTTCGTAATACGATACAATATAAAACATTATTTCAGTAGTAAAATGATCCATCTGAAGGCCAGTTCCTACTAAATTGTAGGCATGCTATCGCTCGCCAGAAAAAGGTCGACACCTAATTGGCACGAAAGCCTTTAAAATTGTCAAAATAATAGAGCTAGGGATGAGGGAGAAGGGAGTCTAGGACTGCCCCCTTCCCTTAACCCTTCCAGCCCTGGCAGCATTTTAAAATGACAGTGCGGCAGATGGGCCGGAGCCCGGGTGTCCTTTTAAAATCGGCCAAATTTTACTTTGCAGGGGCGATCGCAGCGCCACCAAGCCTCAACTACTACCGTTATCAGTGCCTACGTGGCCGCCATAGCGAGTTATAGTGAAAAAATTAATTCCGACACGTCCGATTCGGTGCAAGCTCCCGCGCGCCCCACAGCTACCCCGCTCGCAACTTAGACGCCTGTTGCAACCGAGAAGAAAGCTCAACGAATGAAAGTGAAGCGTTTGTTGAGTGATAGTGCTATTCAGCGAGAACTTTTTGATATTGAAGAGAGCAGTGGCGAAACCTTGGTGGACAAAGAACAATTTATAAGTGCAAGCGAAGATGACGATTTCATTGGCTTTGGAGACGACGATAATGTAGATTTATTTGAGGGGGGAGACAGTAGTGATGATTCTGATGTGGAAGTGTTTCAGGAAGGTGCTATTGAACTTCCAAGTGTGCTAGAACCTAGGCCTACCCCCTCGCCATCTTTGCTAGGTCAGCCTAGGCCTAGCCCTAGCCCAGGACCTTCCCCTTTGCCTGCCCATACGCCCTTGAAAGTGGGCAAATATTTTTATAAACAATCTTTGGTGAAAAGTGCAGCTAAAAAAGCACGCGGGGCAGCAGCAGAAAAGGCTAGGGAAGCGGAAGACAGTGATAGTGACGCCGACCCTGGTCTAGGAACCACCCGCATTCCTTTGTCCTGACGCCTTGACCCGGGACGCCGCGTGGGTCACCCACAGCCCTCGGCTTCATTTTTTTTTTTTTTTTTTTTTTTAAAGAGACAATGAACGGAGGAAGGAAAAACACAGATAAAACAAAAAGGTCCATGTGCCTAAAGGCATCCTCCATTCATAAAATGTTTGTAACAACTGGATTTAAACTTTTGTAGATTGTAAGTTTGTGGAAAGCAATTCGAGGGAAGTGAATTCCAAAGAGTAGTAGTTCTAGGGATAAATACATTTTGTTAAGCAGAAGTTCTGCATTGTGGAGGAGAAAGTGTAAATTCATGGGCGCTCTTAGCTGCCCTAGTTCTATGGGGAAAGATGTGGAGAGGCGGCACAATTGAAGCAAGTTCCTCGGAACAATTGCTGTGAAAATATCTGTAGAATAATGCAAGGGACGCAACGTTTCTTCGTATGGATAATGTAGGAAGGTCCTGTGTGATTGCAGGGTTATTGATTAATCTAATAGCTTTATTTTGAATTTTGTCCAACTGCCCTAATGCAACCACTCCACTTCCACTCCACAGAGATGAACAGTAATCCACCAACAGGAACAGGAAGAGGAAGTCCCGACAAGACGAGTTAGAGGGCGAGGTCGTGGACGTGGTCAGCCTGCCGACGCCGCTGCCCCTGGGCTTGGGCGTGGGCGTGGGCATGCAGGGCGTCCGCGTGGCCAAGGGCGTGTGCCAGGGCGTCCTGGGCGTGTGCCTGCTGCACCTGCACGTGCTCGAGCATCAGCATCCGACCTGTTTGTGTGGACAGATGGGGCTGATTTTGAGCCAGATTGTCCTGCCTTTGATGAGGTACAGATGGGTTCCGGGGTGTCACCAACATATCCCTGTGGCCCAGATGCTACCCCCAGTGAAATTTTCTGTGGCTTCTATGACAATGAAGTCATGGAATACCTCGTCGAGGAGACCAACAACCATCATGACATCTGTGCCAACTTTCTTGGGAGGAAGACCAGTGCCAAGATGGTGGCATGGAGAGCTGTCACTGTGGCAGAACTATATGTGTTCCTGGCATTCACAATGCTGATGACACATATCAGGAAGCACGCTCTGGCAGACTACTGGATCACTGCCGACCTCATAACGACTCCAGCATTTGGCAAGTACATGTCCAGGGATAGTTACTTCGACATCCTCTCCTATCTCCACCTGACAAACAACATGGCAGTCCACCTTCCCGACTCATTATGGAAGATCAGGAAGCTGTATGACATGATACGTCATCGGTTCACCACCTACCTGATTCCTTTCCAGAAGATGTGCCTCGACGAGTCCCTGGTCCTGTTCCGTGGTAGGCTGCACTTCCGACAGTATATCCCGTCCAAGAGACACCGCTTCGGCATCAAGCTCTTCGTCCTCTGCGACTGCAAGACGGGGTATGTGCTGGACTTTGTGGTCTACAGTGGCAAGGCTGGAGAAATTGTGACTGACCCCCTCATTGGTTTTGGCGGCGCTGTAGTGAAGAAGATGATGGAGAGGCACTTCAATCAAAACCACATCCTCTACACAGATAATTATTACACGTCGCCTATCCTGACCAAGTACCTCCATGACCGCAAGACCGGAACTGTCGGCACAGTCAAGGCCAAGAGGAAGGGCATGCCAGGCTACCCAACAAAGACCAAGAAGACGGACATCTTCCACAAAAAGAGTGGCCCCATCCTCTCCATCCACTGGCATGACCAGCGGAAGGTGAACCTCCTCAGCATATGCCACAAGGCCGAGTTGGTCGCCACAGGGAAGGTGGACTGAAAAACCAAGAACCCCATCCAGAAACCAGCTGCTGTCCTTGATTACAACCTCAACATGCACCTTGTTGACAAGTCCGACATGCAGATGGGCTTCATCGACTGCCTGCGAACATCTTGCAGGTGGTACAAGAAGTTTATCCTGCATACGGTAGATATGTTGGTCCTCAATGCCTACAACATCTACTGTCTGAGGACTCCAGGAGCCAAGAAGTAAAAGTCCCTGCGGAAGTTCCACAAGCAGGTGATACTTGAGCTCCTGGCTAAGCATGCGGAACCTGGGAGACCACTACAAGGACCAGGCCAGCTGGACAGAACAGGGTGTGCCGACTTCTTCAGGAGGCACCAGCTCCACCCCCTTCCTTTCAAAGCACCAGGTAGTAAAGTTAGGAGTCCGAAGAGGTGCCATGTGTGCAGCCACACAACTCGCAGACCCCGCAAATTGAGCAAAACCACATGGGAATGCCTCGAGTGTGAAGTGGCACGGTGTGCTGGACAGTGCTTCAATGACTTTCACACTCTCCAACAATTTTGAAGTGCCCGTGACAATAACAGTGAAAGTGACACTATCAATTATCATAGTTCAGTGAAAGTGACACTATAATAATAATAAAACTAAGTATAAGTGAAAGAGACACACATAAGTAATAATAAGTGCCTTCATAACAATATGAACAAGTGAAAGTGACACTATATATATTATTAGCTTACCTAACAATACATAAAAGTGAAAATGACACTATCAATTATCATAGTTCAGTGAAAGTGACCCTATAATAATAATAAAACTAAGTATAAGTGAAAGAGACACACATAAGTAATAATAAGTGACTTCGTAACAATATGAACAAGTGAAAGTGACACTATATATATTATTAGCTTACCTAACAATACATAAAAGTGAAAATGACACCATCAACTATCAAAGTCCAGTGAAAGTGACACTATAATCATAATAATAATAATAAAACTAAGTAATAAGTGACAGAGACACAAATAACTTCATGAAAATAACTTTATTGAGTGAAAATAACATAACTATAATAAATGGCATAATAAACAATAAAACTATATCAAATCGCTTCCCAGCATAATTGCGGGTGGAGTGACGAGTGCAACTGGGCGTCGTAGCCGTGGCCGCGGTTGAGTGTTCGGACGCGCCCAGGTAAATACACGGCAAAAGTTACCTCCACTTCCATCACCATCACTCCGGAACTAGTTGAGCTACTTAACGCCATTCTACACGGAAAGGTAAGGCGCACATTTTTATATATCTTTCATTAACCCTTATTTAGCGGCGAGCAACATAAGTCGAGTTAAATAAAGCTGGACTATGTGGCGGCGCTCGACATAACTCGGGCATTTCAGCACATGTGGCTGAAGAGAGACAAGTGGTGGCAGGAGACTAGCGAGCTATGACTGCTCCAGACCACGGCGAACCTACTGACACAAATCTCAGCTTTTCTCTCACTCGCTACATACTCAATATGTACTGAAAGTACCGAATTACCTGCTTTTTGCACTCGCGTTGCACGGTTATTGCAAGAAAACTATCCATCATACAAGGATCGTTATGGTGTCATTCGAAAGCTCTGTTTATGCCCTTTCAGGGATAGGTACTTGTTTTACGTTCTGGGTCTTATTTAGGCATGAAAATGATCACGTAAACAGCCCTATTTTGGCTAAAAACACCCCGCTGTGCGGTACACATAAATAAACCGCATAGGCCGCTCGTAAGGTGTTAATGTAGGTAATATACTAAGTGAGATTAGTCTTAGTTTACTTTTGTTGATTTTCAGTCAGATCGCCCGGATACGACCTCCGTCATTTAGAAAGGCAGCCCGGGCCACGAGGGTTAATGTGGAGACTTCAGTGTGTGATGGGTAGGATACACGAACGTACTAGCACACACCTATTAATCCTTATATCTATTGATGATCTTAATTTTTCTGTCAAGATTCTCAATTCAGCAGTAAATGTGAAGAGCTGGTTCCTCTTTAGACCTCCACATACTTTTCTGAAAATAATGTAACACTTTAACGTACCTTTTAACTCTCTCTCTCTTTCTCTCTCTGCTTTTAAAGCTGTACTTCAACTTCAGTCTTTTACTGTTATTTGATTTACTTAAATCAATAAAACGCTAACAAGCACTTCTTCTTCTACGAATATTTCCTCTACTATTGGTCCTACAACAACTGCTATCTTAACTACTTTACAACAATATCCCTAATCCCTCTTTTACCTTTTTCACTCCTTGAAGTTGATATTTACGGACATATTAAATTACCTGATACATTATTGTTAAGGTGTCCTCCGGAACCTATACCTCCTTTTCCCTTTCGTTTGGCTATTTATTTCTGTGCTTGAGGTGGGTGCTATACTTCAAGATTATTTGTGGTATTATAAAACGCACAAATAGTTAAGTCTCTTAAAGTTATTGCTATTACCTTATTGTAACTAAATAAACTAGCGCCTCGGTGTGCGTGAGTCGGTGTGCTCTTTTTGCTTACTTGCGAACGAGAGAAGGCTGCTTCTTCTTTGTCTTGGGTAATTTAGTTAACCTTGTCAAACAAACTGTTTTTACTAACATAAATATGAACATGAAAATAATGTAATAGTAAGTTTTCTTGTTTGCACTACTAATAATTTAACAATGTCCAAATGCTAAATCACCTATATCCAAATATAACAAGAAGTGAAGTCTCTATTTCTCGAAAGAGATATTTTCTCCAGCTTTTTCAATATCATTTTTGCCTCTGATATTCTTCTCTGTCTTTGTTCTTGCCTACCCCAACCAATCTTCCTCATTTAATCATACGAGAGAGGGGAGTTGCAGGAATAATTTCCACCTTTTTGCTTTTTTCGCACCCTCTCCATCTTCTACACTCATTTAACATTTTTGACAATCGGATATCTTATCTGGAGTCTTAATTGCATCCAATCTTGGGCTTCTTCCCTCTATTTTTTGTATGTGACATATAATTTCAATTTACTTCTCCCTTTTTTTCTATATGCGTTCTTTACATCGTTCATATTTTCTCTTATTATATTCTATGCTTTCTTCTTTATCTTCCTATTAACTGTAATTTTGATCTAACCACTCTTATTACGATTTCATTGTATATCTTCCACATGTATCTGCCTTTTAATTTCTGCATTCACATGACCATGGTAATATGTTGAATACTTTACTTAATATTAACCTTTTCTCTGCGGCCGCCGATGTAATTGTACGTCCTATGGAAAAAAGGGCTATACTGCGGCCGACGTACATATACGTTCTGGTAGTACCGGCTGAGATGGTTGCACCAACCCATCCCACTTGTTGCCAGATGCTTCCAGGAGGTTCTAAGCTTGCCACCCATACATATACCGATGGGCATATTGTAATATATATATATATAGTGCAAGCTGATATTAGTGTATAGTATAAATTGGTTCAATATATAACCATTGAGTGATAACATTCTTGTCCGACAATTTACTATATAATAATAATCGTATATAATCAGATATTAGGAGTAGGGATTTTGGGTTTGGTATAATATCTTCGTTATACCACGCACTGTACGCACTGACATGATTCATATCTCTATAACACATTACAGAGAAATAAAACACAAATAGTGTATACTAATTTGTACCTGAGCAAGTACAAGAACTGAGGTCGTATACGTTTCTACTAATATATTCATTTCCTATGAAAACACTGCTTACGATAGACCAATTCTGATTGCATTTTTGGAACATTCATGAACAATACTTGTAATTTCTTATATATAATCCTATTGTCGTCGCTGACAACTATTATGCATGATGGTGCAAAGTAAAATGATGTTGGAAAAACATAAACAAATTCAGTCAACACCCTTTATATTGATCATAATCTAAACATTTGTAGGTTTTTGCTACGGTAGTGCTGTAGACCAATTTTCCTCTCTCTATTGAGATATATTAGTTTGTAATAAACGTAATTGTTGTTACTGAAAATTGATAAGTAGATATTTTGCAAAAATATTTCCTCATAATACCTATTATATCTTATTCATATAAAGACAACTATTGATGATAATCAAATGTTGATGTCACATTTTGAATGGGCGTTGAAAATGCTTCTAATTTCTTATATAAACAATGTATTGCTGAGTTTGTAGCAAAATTATAGCAGTGTAAACTCAGAATAACAATTAAATATTTCTTATATACAGCTTTCCAATATGACAATTTGAACTTATGGGAGTTTTTCCTAGCTTTATAATAGTAAGGGTCTTGCTCAATCTTTGGATGTTTAATACATTGCACATAGAGATTATTGTGGGTTAAAACAGAGGGATAACATATATGTATCGTTTCGCAGTAATGTAATTAGTGCTTGAGAGTGAACGGTGGTAGTAAAAAGTTTCCAAGATACTTAACTAAGCATGAGAGATTTAATTTTCCCCAACCAAAATTAATGCATAATATAGTTATACATATTAGTTTAATAATGCCTGAGTAAAAAACAGAGGAAGTAGATAGTGTTAAATGCATTTTAATATATACACTAGTTACAAAGAAACAATGCCAAGATAATGGGAAACTAGGTTCAGCTTTCTTCACACTTTCTTATGTTTGTGTTATTGCATTAATCTGTGCAAATCTTTGAGTCCATGCGTTTCACATTATATGATTGTATTGCTTCGTGATTATATTATTCTATACCCAGGTCGCTTGCTGCTGTTTATATTGTATTGCTTCGTGATTATATTATTCTATACCCAGGTCGCTTGCTGCTGTTTATATTGTATTGCTTCGTGATTATATTATTCTATACCCAGGTCGCTTGCTGCTGTTTATATTGTATTGCTTCGTGATTATATTATTCTATACCCAGGTCGCTTGCTGCTGTTTATATTGTATTGCTTCGTGATTATATTATTCTATACCAGGTCGCTTGCTGCTGTTTATATTGTATTGCTTCGTGATTATATTATTCTATACCCAGGTCGCTTGCTGCTGTTTATATTGTATTGCTTCGTGATTATATTATTCTATACCCAGGTCGCTTGCTGCTGTTTATATGTATTGCTTCGTGATTATATTATTCTATACCCAGGTCGCTTGCTGCTGTTTATATTGTATTGCTTCGTGATTATATTATTCTATACCCAGGTCGCTTGCTGCTGTTATATTGTATTGCTTCGTGATTATATTGTTCTATACCAGGTCGCTTGCTGCTGTTTATATTGTATTGCTTCGTGATTATATTATTCTATACCCAGGTCGCTTGCTGCTGTTTATATTGTATTGCTTCGTGATTATATTATTCTATACCCAGGTCGCTTGCTGCTGTTTATATTGTATTGCTTCGTGATTATATTATTCTGTACCCAGGTCGCTTGCTGCTGTTTATATTGTATTGCTTCGTGATTATATTATTCTATACCCAGGTCGCTTGCTGCTGTTTATATTGTATTGCTTCGTGATTATATTATTCAATACCCAGGTCGCTTGCTGCTGTTTATATTGTATTGCTTCGTGATTATATTGTTCTATACCCAGGTCGCTTGCTGCTGTTTATATTGTATTGCTTCGTGATTATATTATTCTATACCCAGGTCGCTTGCTGCTGTTTTATTGTATTGCTTCGTGATTATTATTCATACCCAGGTCGCTTGCTGCTGTTTATATTGTATTGCTTCGTGATTATATTGTTCTATACCCAGGTCGCTTGCTGCTGTTTATATTGTATTGCTTCGTGATTATATTATTCTATACCCAGGTCGCTTGCTGCTGTTTATATTGTATTGCTTCGTGATTATATTATTCTATACCCAGGTCGCTTGCTGCTGTTTATATTTCCCATCATCAATCATTTCATAATCTTCTTCCTTCATCCTGCAGTGCCCTGGCCACCACTTTTACCACAGACTTCCTTTGAAGGATGGTACTATGCACCAGGATGGATATTATTTCAATATGTAACTCACATACACACATGCACGCTCTCTCTCTCTACCTCTCTTTCTGCTGTTGCCCTAGTACTAAGACATAATTTCAACCATAGACTACTGTAGATATAAAGGATAAAGAGATGACATCAGTTGAAACATAAACTACAGTAGATCTGGAATTGACACGAAAATGGAACTTTGCAGTAAGGGACCCAAAATCAAAGAACAAACCCCCAAGTTCGAACCTCGAAACCACGAAAATATCACAAGTTCGCGGTTACGCGGTTCGAACTTTGGGGTTCGTTTTCCGATTTGGGGTCCCTTACTGCAAAGTTCCATTTTCGTGTCCATTCCAGATTTTCTGTAGTCTATGTTTCAACTGATATCATCTCTTTATCCTTTATATTCAAGATTGGTTAAGTTGAGTGTTATATAGCAATTGAAAACTAAATTAGCTTAAGTAGTGATAGTGGTACAGGAGTATTGAACGTGGTCGTACTAATCAAACCCATAACAAGAGTTAATAAGCTAATGAATTTGTATTCATTCATGGGCGTATATATTTCCATATTCCTACATCTGATTATCATTGTTTCAGTTTCGTCCCTAGAACTTCACCAAACCTAAAACAAATAACACATACAAAATAACCCCCCTCCCCCCCCTCCATGACCCTCCATCAAGATAAGTTTGTTCATTTTTCGACAGAAATATTTCCCGGCCTGGTTCCTCATAAATTATAGGCTTGCTATCGCTCGCCATGACAAAAATCGACACCTAAATTCCACGAACTGTTTTAATATTGACAAATAAATCGAGCGAAAGGTTTTAAAACTGTCAAACTAATGAACCGAACATGTTAACATTTGGAAACTAATGGGGTTAAACATGAGGGAGAAGAGGGACCAGATAACGACCCATCTCCCCTTAGCACACACATGCCGAACAAAAACTACAGTATATCCCGCCCCAACATCGTAATTGTCATAATAAATGTCAGAGGCTAATGGACGGAAGTATTTACACAACATAATGGTGTTATTTACGGAACATAGTGACAGTACTTGTTTTCCAGATCTTTATTGATACCGCTCTCCATCTCTCTCCTCCTGGGTCCACAGTAGGGGGAACTACATACAGACAGTTTTGTTTATGAGATACACAATGGAATATTATTGATAGTTCATAAGTATTAAGCAGGGTAACTATAGCAATTAATTATACCATATATATATATATATATATATATATATATATATATATATATATATATATATATATATACTGTATGTATATATATGATATATATATATATATATATATATATATATATGTATATATATATATGTATATGTATATATATATATATATATATATATATATATATATATTGTCACTCCCAAATGAGTTTTGTAACATTGTCATTTGTGAGTGAGTTACAATCACGAGGCCTATTGTGGGAGGGCCCTGTGGGAGGCTAGGGCCTCGCTATACGTCCCTCCTATGTTGCCATAAAGATAGCACTGTTTTTGTTGCCACGAGTATAATTACTTCTTTTGTTCGGCCCTTGGGGGATTGTTTCGTTGTCGTATGTTCACACAATGATGCCTTGTATTTATTTGATTACTTTTGTACTGTTAACCCGTACAGCCCCAGCGACTCGTCTGACGCGTCGGCGATGTATGTAACGCACAGCCCCAGAGACGCGCCTGGCGCGTCACCCTAATTGCGCCGACCGTAACCTCAGGTGTAGCCACTCAAGAGGGGTCAGATTTGTATGGGAACTGTGTACGTATCCCACGCAACCGTGCCGATGGTTGAAAACTCTCAAAGTCCATGTGCGTGTGCGTGAGCGCGCAATAACCTGTTTTTTTTGGGTAATTGCCTTCAATTTTTTACTCTTGTAAAATACGTTTTCGGGGGCTCTGTAGGACCATTCTTTAAGCTTTTTGAGCGTTTTTTCGTGGTTTTTCCTTCATTCCTAACCCATTCACTATTGTTTCTGGAATAAAACCATTTTTTGAAAACCGACCGGGTTCTGGTGAACAAACATTACAAAACTAGCCGGGGCTCCACGGGTTAATGAGAGCCCAAGTGATTAGTTTAGTTATCTAGTATAGCAACATTTGGCGCCCCCTCCTCTCTTTCTCGCGAGGGCTTGTGTGTACCCTGCAGCGACCTACTCCTGTTGCAACACTCGTAGCGATCACATGAACTGTCCAGTCTGTGGTGGGCTTGCTAGATCCCTTGATGCCGCACCTAGTTTCTATGTTTCATAGTGTATAGTAGCATAACAGGCTTGGAGTCATTTTGAGCATGTTTATTTTGTCCTGGCATTAATATTTGGCAGTCCAGAGTATATTTCGTTTATCCTAGGAAATTTACTGCATTCTTTTCCCCTGGCAATCTTTAGTATAAGCTTCATACCTTTTTCCTTCCATTTTTCTTCCATTATTCTACTGCATTGTTATTTCTTATATTATGTATATCTTATGTATTGTTGAGGTTGACATCTACAGTGGTTTGTTCGGTGGCTCTTAGAAGCCCACTCCACAACCTACTGATGTGTCAACCCCAGTGCATTGTTGAGCTTCTGCATCGGACTTTCCCCATGTTTCTGCTTCATATTGTTCCTAACTCCTGAGCGATTGGGCATACTATGAAGTGTCTGGGAGTCTAGCAGTGGTGGGTTTTGCATTTATGTGCAGTCGAGAATAACCTTGGAAGTACTCTTGAATACTAAATCACATTGTCAACCAGACTCGGGGAAAATAGATACTTTGTGTCTCCTTGCGTTACTGCTTTCATAGAGCGGGGAGGAGGATGGCCCCTTTTCCTGGAGAACCTGCATGTCTTGGTGTTTGAGTCAGATATTAAGAGCGTGTCTGTTGCAGGGTAGTGTAATATGGTGGGCAGTGTTGGGTGCAGGTCTACAGCAATGGTGTCTTTTTGCTACAGCGTATACTTTTTGACAGTGCTGTGGGCTAGGCTGTTAGAGTATCTGTTTTCCCTCGGCTCCCCCTCGTAACAGTGGCGACCTCATGCCAGGATAGTGTGATAGTAAAGAGTTCTTGTGGTGTGAAGCAATTATATTTAGATTGGTCACTATTTTTCTTGTAGTTGAAAGTCTACGGACATAGTAATCTTATTTCATTAACCCGTGTCCACAACTATTGCTAAAATGTCTCGTGTTGATTACATTCCTGTTCAAATCATGGGGAAGGAGGACGTTTGGCAGTTTATTAGAACCCAACCTAGTCGAGAGGAGGTTGCTGGCAGGAGTAGTGATGAATTAAGATGTGTGTTGGAGATGCAGTGGTATGGCTAAGGCAGAGTTAGTTCAAGAGGTGTGTAAGCTAGTGGCACAGCAGAATGGTCTTCAGGAAGCTAGTACTTGTGTTGTGGATGATGGCACCATCCAGCATGTGCCACAGCGTCCTATCAGTCAGGCTAGCTATCATTCTACTGGGGACCGGAGTGGAGCAGCAACTCAAGAGCAAGGTGATACTGTATTTAGGCAGTCTCCTACTATTACTATAAGAGTAGGCATAAACGGTAAGGCATCTAAATGGACCAATGTAAGTAGCGGGGTACCCCAGGGATCGGTACTAGGACCAATTCTCTTTCTAATTTACATCAACGACATAGATGAGGGTCTCACCTGTACAATCTCAAAAGTTTCTGACGATACAAAAATTGCAAATAGCGTACTCTCAAAAGAACAAGCTGACGATATGCAACACAATCTAGATAAATTGTCATGTTGGGCCCAAATTTGGCAAATGAGTTTCAATGCAGATAAATGTAAAGTACTACATATCGGATACCTAAATGAGAAAGCAAACTATTTGATGAATGGCACTCAGCTTAAGAATGTAAACAGAGAAACCGATCTGGGAGTAACAATATCGAGTAACCTAAAACCGAGTCAACAATGTTCAGAAGTTGTTAAGAAGGCAAACAAAATAATTGGCTTTATAGGCAGGTCATTTGAGCATAAATCCAAAGAAGTTATCCTAACCCTTTACAATTCCTTAGTCCGCCCTCTTCTGGAATACTGCGTTCAATCCTGGTGCCCTTATTACCAACAAGATATAGACAAGCTAGAACGAGTTCAACGTAGAGTTACCAAAATGATACCTAGCCTAAAGAACGAACCATACGAGGAGCGTCTTAGAGAATTAAATCTATTTCCTTTAACACTCAATGAGCGGCTAGGTCGATAAATTCTACTACCTGCCAAGCGGGTGGTTTTACCCTAAACGAGCTTATTTCCGTGCTCTTTTTCATGCCTAAACAAAAGCCAGAGCGTAATACAATTATGTATCCCTGAAATGGCTTTAATTGAGCTTTCCAATGACAAATGAACCAGCCTTCTACGATCACTGGTTGTCTTGCAACGATCGTGCAACCGAAGGGAAAAATCGCTAAAATACGGTCATTTCGTTAAATAATTACGTGTGTAGTGAGGGACGGAGGGTGGATGTGTGTGTAGTATATGTCAGTAGGCCCACGGCAACCGTGGCGAGCGGTCATGAGGCAACCTATGCTCCTCCCGTCGCTCGTCTCTCTCTAAGAGCCAATATTGTGCCATAATTGCACACAGACTTAAGTCGGGCCCCGCCACATAGTCCTTTCTTCTCCATACGGACTTAAGTCAGGCCCCGCTAAAGAAGGGTTAACCCAGCGCAGATTAAGAGGCGACTTAATTCAAGTGTTCAAAATTATCAAAGGCATCGACAATATGAACTGTAGTAAGTACTTCACTATCGACCAATCTAATTACACGCGGGGAAACGGTTGCAAAATTATTGGTAAATCTTTTAACTCACACGAATCTAAGAATTTCTTCTTCAATCGAGTTGTCAACTTGTGGAATGGGCTTCCCCGAGACGTTATAGACTGCAGCACCGTTGATTCCTTTAAACTCCGCCTAGACAAATATCTCGCATCAAACCCGCGACTGACTGCGTTTGTAAATAAATAACTTTATTTTATCCCCCCCTCAGTTACTAACCCATCTGTCCCCTACTATCTTCCTAATCCTTCCATGGACAATAGTTCCCTTTCCAATGTTTCCTTACCCACTCTAAACCACTGTTTGGACACTTGATCCTCAGTGTTTTAGAGGACAAGCAGCCTAGAAGGGTCACTATAACTGTTGTTGCTTGATTTCCTTTGTACTCCTTTGTACTACCACAGCACCTGCCACCACGCCTCCACCGTCAGCATTTAACCCTATTAGTATGGCCCCTTCATGTTCATAGGGCTGTGTTCATGCCCCTATGGCCAGTAAATGTTTTCAAGTTATGCTAGCAATCCTCAGTATCTTCCTTTTCCCCCCATGTGTCGGGGCCACACCCCAGCATTTCACTGCCACTCATATGGTGGCTGCTCAGCACAACGTTCCCCCTTTCGCCCAGTTTCCTCCTATAACCCCGATAGGGTCGAGAAGGAGTCCAGAGGTTGAGCTGCAGCTCAAGAGAATGGAGTTGGAACAGAGAGGGAGAGATAGAGAGAGAGATAAGAGAGACAGAGAGACAAAGATATAGAGCTTGAGTTGAGGAGGATGGAGTTAGAGGAGAAGAGAATACAGGCAGAGAGAGAAGCGAGACAGAGAGATAGGGAGGTAGATTTGGAGAAGACGAAGTTGGAAACTAGTGGGCAAAGATGACAAGGGAATAATGCTGGTCATACATCTAAGGAGGAGGCAGAAGAGGTGCTGTTGTCTCGACGGCTGAAACTTGTGCCGGCCTTCGATGAACTCAAGGTCACGGAGTGGTTCTTGCGTTTTGAGAAGAAGGCCCACGAGAATCAGTGGCCGAGGCAACGCTGGGCAGTGTTGGTGTCTAATGTTTTAATTGGCAAGGCTCTTGATGCATATGATCTCGTAGAAGTGCAGGAGCTAGAGTATGATGTACTTAAAGAGGCTGTGTTAAAAGCCTACGAGCTGCGTCCCGAGGCTTACAGGTTGGCCTTCAGGGGGGCTCGGAAGCAGCAGGGGGACTCGCACGTGAAATGTGTCAGGTACCTGCGCGATACTCTAGCTAAGTGGCTGCATTCAGAGTCGGCTGGTACTTTTGAGGTGGCGTGTGAGGTTTGGCTGATGGAGCAGTTTACCAGCATAGTTGAAAAGGACATTGGGGCAAAATTAAAAGAAAAACGGTTAAAATCAATAAGGGAAGCAGCAGTTTGGGCTGATGACTTTGCACTAGCCCAGCATGGCACGTGCATGGGGCGCATTGGTGACAGGAGAGACCGACCTGTGCACCAAGCAGCCACAGTATCAGCTCGCTCATCATCACCCAAAGGTAACACAAATAAGACACAACATTATACCAAGGCTGACAACCAGCAAGCTTCTACGGAAGTGAGATGTTATTTTTGCAAGCAAGTGGGTCATATTAAACTTCAGTGTGCTAAATGGAAGGCTACCCAGGAACCCAAGGATGTCCAGTTGGTGGCGACACTAGGGGTAGGTGCCTATGAAAGGCAAGCCAGGTACTGGCGAGTTTGGGGGGCAGTGTTTGGCCAGCGCGAAGCAGGGTAGTAAGCACTTTGCCGCCCCAGATGGCATCACCACCTGAGCATAACCAGACTTCCCCTGATTGGTGTCGGCCATTCATACATGATGGATTTGTACGGGTTGGGGAGCAGACTTACCCTGTCAAGGTGTTTAGGGATACTGGTGCGCAACAATCCATGTGTCGCAACCTGACAGGGGGACCTATTAGTACGGGAGAGTTTGTAATGTGCAGGGGAATCAACAGTGAACAATTCTGTGATTTAGTCCCGTTGACCCTAGAGTGCCCACTTTTGACTGCCGAGTGTAAGGTGGCTATGGTGGACACTCTGCCAGTTGAGGGGGTGGACTTTTTGCTCGGGACTGACTTGGCAGGAGATGTAGTTTTCCCGCCTCCTATAGTCGTCGCTGAGGCTGCTTTTGTGCCCCCTGGTGGTGGTTGTTTGGAAGAAGATAACATAGACTCTATCTACCCTGTTGGTGCAGTGATCCAATCAGTGGCACATTTGGCACAACAGGTGGATGATTTAGTGGATGCAGGGGCCGACAGCCATGAGTGCGGGCCATCCCATGATACACTACTAGATGACACTGGTCCGGAGACAGCTGTGGGCTTGGCTGACCCCAGTGAGGCTACCAAGACTAGTAGAGGTGACCTAGTGCCGGACGAGGAGTCTGACATAGTGATACCGACTCAAACTTATGATATTTTTGAGAGGTCAGAGGTAATTGCCTTAAAGGAGCTACCTAGAAACAAACTGAGCAAGTTGCAGCAAAAGGACCCGAGTCTGGGCCTCCTGTCTAAGAAGGTTGGTACAACTGGTGGGAAGAACGGTCAAGCAGAGATATTTGTTGTGAAAGGGGCATTGTTGTATCGGCAGTGGAAGCCGGATACGAACTCAGGTTTGGGGGAGGAGCAGTTAGTGGTGCCTGCCCAGTTCAGGGAGGAGCTGGTTACAGTGGTTAGGCTAACGCATGTGGCACCACCGGCGGGTCATTTAGGGGTATGTGAGACTACTGATAGGCTACATTCTCATTTTTGGTGGCCTAATATGCATGCATCAGTGGCTTCTTTCTTGATGTGTCATATTGGTAAGCTAGTTGGAGAACCCCACCCAGGAATACCCATGGCACCTTTGCTCCCTAGACCTGCAGTTAAACCGCCATTGACTCAGGTCATATAGTCATGGTTGGACCAACCATGGTCCACCACCAGTTCGGGAGATAAATCCTTGCACACTTTAATTGATACTACCACTAGATACCCGGCGGGTTAGCAGCATGAACACAAAGATGAGATACCATTGTAACAAACGGGCTAAATCTAGGGTGTTCAAGGTTGGCGACAAGGCTTTGACATGGTTGTCAGTTCAGGGTCGACCCATGGCTGCTAAGTTTTGTGGTCAGTATCAGGTCATTAAGCAGATTGGTGAGGTTGACTATGTAATAGATACGCCCGACCGTCGCATAGCCTCCCAATGTTGCCCTATTAAAATGCAACAGCCCTACCATAGACCGACTGCATCTGGCCGTGGCGCTGATGGAGGTGATGTTGCGCAGGCAGGTGGCCGCAAGGAATGCGGGGGTGCGCATGTATGGTATCGGCGGGGAAGCCTTGGCACTTATGAACTGTGGGAGTGACTACACAGGTGGTACTGATTGTTCCTCTCATGACCTGGCTGTATTAGGGACGAAGGAGGAGAAGAAGGGAGACTATAGTTTAGAGGATGCGGTCCCGGCTGGGTTGTGGGCGGGAAATGCGTATGTTGTTCTTCGAAATAAGTTGCAACCTCTTGTTCCTAAGCGCCAAGAGGAGTTGTTTACTAGGCTGTGTCAGTACTTCCGCATGTTTGTTGATTCTCCAGGCTTGATGTCCGGGGTGGCACCCGACATAGAGGCTGGAGACAGTGCAAAGCTCAAGTTGGCTCCCTACCGTATAAATCCTGCTCGACAGCCTGTCTTAGAAGCAGAGGTGGACTACATGTTGGAGAAGGGTCTGAGGGATAAGGGATATCGTGAGTGGTCTTTGCCAGTGACTTTGCAACCTGAACAGAGTGGCAAGATCAGTTTTTGTGTTGATTGCAGTAGTGTTAGTGCATTATCCCAGACAGACATCTCTCCATTACCCAGAGTTGACGACCCCATAGACCGCATTGGGGATGCCACGTTTATCACTAAGGTGAAATTAGTGACAGGTTATTGGCAGGTCCCGTTGCCGGAGAGAGCGAAGAGAAGTGCCAGTCTTGTGGTGGACTGGGTCGTTTATCAGTGTCGGGTGTTGTTTTGCTGCCGGAACACAGTTTGGATGTGTTGCATGTTAAGGGCACTGATAATGTTATGGCTGATTGTTTGTCACAGGAGGGTATGTTTTGAGGAGAACCCTCACCGTTCAGTCAGTGTTGGTGCAACCTCCTACTTTGGTTTGTTTAGCATGTTTACGTCTGGTGCTTGTTGGTTGCCATGTGTAGCCCAGCGTAGGGTCGTAAAGTAGGAGTTGCTGTGTTTCTGTATAGAAGAAAATATTTAAATACAAAACTATAAAAATATTAAAAAGACTGTAGTTGTGTATGTCTTGTACTGTTATTGAAGTATAAGCAGTCTGTTGTTGCAAGATGCACCAACAGACTCCCCCTGGGTGTTAGGGTGTCATTCCCAAATGAGTTTTGTAACCTTGGCATTTGTGAGTGAGTTACAATCACGAGGCCTATTTTGGGAGGCTAGGGCCTCGCTATACGTCCCTCCTATGTTGCCATAAAGATAGCACTGTTTTTGTTGCCACGAGTATAATTACTTCATTTGTTCGGCCTTTGGGGGATTGTTTTCGTTGTCGTAAGTTCACACAATGATACCTTGTATTTATTTGATTACTTTTGTACTGTTAATGAGAGCCCAAGT
Source organism: Paralithodes platypus (assembly GCA_032716605.1). Lineage (NCBI taxonomy): Eukaryota > Metazoa > Arthropoda > Malacostraca > Decapoda > Lithodidae > Paralithodes > Paralithodes platypus. The sequence goes on along the minus strand of CM064567.1, from coordinate 45,849,781 downwards.
GATTAGTTTAGTTATCTAGTATAGCAACATTTGGCGCCCCCTCCTCTCTTTCTCGCGAGGGCTTGTGTGTACCCTGCAGCCTCAGGACCTACTCCTGTTGCAACTCTCGTAGCGATCACATGTACTGTCCAGTCTGTGGTGGGCTTGCTTGCTAGATCTCTTGATGCTACACCTAGTTTCTATGTTTCATAGTGTATAGTAGCATAGCAGACTTGTAGTCATTTTGAGCATGTCTATTTTGTCCTGGCATTAATATTTGGCAGTCCAGAGTTTATTTAGTTTATCTTAGGAAATGTTCTGCATTCTTTTCCCATGGCAATTTTAAGTATAAGCTTCATACCTTTTTCCTTCCATTATTCTACTGCATTGTTATTTCTTATATTATGTATATCTTATGTATTGTTGAGGTTGACATCTACAGTGGTTTGTTCGGTGGCTCTTAGAAGCCCACTCCACAACCTACTGATGTGTCAACCCCAGGGCATTGTTGAGCTTCTGCATCGGACTTTCCCATGTTTCTGCTTCATATTGTTCCTATTTCCTGAGCGATTGGGCATACTATGAAGTGTCTGGGAGTCTAGCAGTGGTGGGTTTTGCATTTATGTGCAGTCGAGAATAACCTTGGAAGTACTCTTGAATACTAAATCGCATTATCAACCCGACTCGGGGACAATAGATACTTTTGTGTCTCCTTGTGTTACTGCTTTCATAGAGCGGGGAGGAGGATGGCCCCTTTTCCTGGAGAACCTGCGTGTCTTGGTGTTTTAGTCAGATAATAAGAGCGTGTCTGTTGCAGGGTAGTGTAATATGGTGGGCAGTGTTGGGTGCAGGTCTACAGCATTGGTGTCTTTTTGCTACGTCGTATACTTTTTGACAGTGCTGTGGGCTAGGCTGTTAGAGCATCTGTTTTCCCCCGGCTCCCCCTCGTAACAATATATATATATATATATATATATATATTGTCTATTATCAATAATAAAATATTATCAGGAATTGTGACTACTGTATAATAATGCAATATACAAACTCGCACACACTCGCTTACATACAAGCTACGCACACTGAAATGTAAATGTACTGAAGCTACAGTACATACACACACGCATACATACTTCACAAAAAATCACATAAAGGACCTATGTTCATCTACAGTACTTATATAGACTAACACACACACACACACACATACACACAGATACATTTGAAGCGGATATTTTCAGAGAATATGATTGAAAAGCACACAAGTGAAAAGTATCTGTGTTCTGCTCTGATAATCCTTTGTTTTTATTATTTAGCTTTTATAAATAAACATGGCATTTATTTATATTAATTATGCTATCTAAAATACCCTGTTTTCATTATTATGGTTTAATGCTTAAATTTGACAATATACAGCTTTGTTTTCTCAATTTATATAAATAGCTAGAATAACATGCACAGATTGCAAGATTTTGACTCCATTGCAAATCACCAGGTCGCGCCATTTGCTTAAAACTCTTGCTGTATTTTAGCATTTATTTCCGGATGCATTATTTTGTTGAGGGCGAATTAACTGCCTAGTGAGTGCGCTAGCAAATTAGCTTGTAGTTTATCGGTAGCATCCCTTTCCATATCCATGGAGGTCACAACCGCAGCATATTGATTGCCTCATAAACACCAGGAGAGCCTCGGGGGAGCGTCACACGAACCCCTGTGATGCTTTCAACAAAATAACTTAATTTAGGAGCGTTGCACCTCCTTGGAAGACCTCTCTCATCTCTGTGAACATGTGAGTACCTAAATTCGTAGTTAATGTTTATATATGTGTTTTTGTCTTGGTTCTTGTGCATTTGATTAGGGATGATGATTGTGTAATTGCATGCATAAAGCATCCTATATGTTTTATCCAAAATGATAGACCCTTTCCTTCTTGGAAAGAGAGGTATACCATAGCCAAGGTTACCAGGTCAAAATAACTAAATGTCGCTGAGAAAATGACTCTAGATCGTAAGAAAAAAATATAGAATATCGCTATAATAATGGCATCTAAAATAATGTTAAAACATATAGTTTTTTTTTTTTTTTTTTTTTCTATGTGATTGAGGGAGGCAAAAGGCATAACTGCCTATAGCGAGTGCCTCCCCCATAGTTGAAAGAGTGACAGGGCCAAAATCAAGGGACGTTCGAGCCAAAATGCCTGGACACACGGAGTTTGAAGCAATTTAAGTCATAGGAAGAGGGAAAGACTGATTCTGGGAGAGAGTTCCAGAGCTCAGCTGTTGAGTAGAAGAAAGTTTGAGAGTAACGTTTCACTCTTGGGTTGGAGAGTTGCACAGAGTAGGGGTGGGATTGAGTTGCAAGACGGGTACCACGTGCCCTACGTAAAGGAGGTGGTATGCACTGGGATGGCTCTGAGGAACACTGATTATTATAGTAGCGATAGAATAGCGAGAGAGATGCAACATTGCGGCGGAGAGATGTCTCCAAACTATCGTTATAATCCATGTTATTAGATGTCAATAATATTTATTTGGTCAAGGTAAATATAACTAGGCCTAGTGGTAACGTAGATAATTTATCTCATTTATATGAACAAATTTATTATAATTGTATTAATTTATGCTCTGCAGTGCTCATTTGAAAATAGAAGCTAAAGATTACAGTCCTACAAAACAAGACGTGAAGCTTTTTGGAGGGTACATTCATCATTTGATATGTGAGCAGTGAGCTGTCACATTTGTCATATTGTACTGTCTATACAAAATGACTGTAGTATGTGGAATACACCAATAATATGGGAGTACAAAGGAGTGAGATCGGGATAAATCATGAAGAGCTGTCATGTTATGTCTAGTTCAGTTGTGTCAGCTTTTGTTTGGCAAGAAAGTGGAAGAAGAAAGACCATAAGAAGAAATTTAGAATGTATCTGTCATATCACACCTTTTAAGAAGAATAACTCATACACGTAAAATTGTATGATACTGTTTCTTACCTTACCGGTATATGTCTAATGATCTTTTGGTGAATTATGAGATACATTTACATTTGTCTATCTACCCTAAATTTTACCTTTACTTTCAACAATACATTTCATACAAAGCAAGGTATCGCAGAACTTATTAGGAAGGTAATTCGTATTATGTAGAAAATATTCTTGAATTTGAGGGGTTAATATGAAGGAGAGGGGTTTGGGGCATTAACCCCTTCAATCAGACGATGATTTATTATCCGTATTATATGCTACTGTGATAGCAGATTTTTATCTCAGCTTAGGAAACACTCCTAGGAATCATAGAGGTAAAGACTATGTCAATAAACTCTCTAACACTGCTAGTTCGCCCTCAGCTACATACAATCATCTGGAGATATCATGAATAAAACAAAACATGACTTACTGTAGTTTGATTGAGAGTTAAGGGGAGGTTTTTCGTTTGCTCCCTAGACCTCCATCAAGCTTAAAATATATACCCCTAAGACCCCCCTTCGAGACGAATGTGAATATTTTACGGTAACAAAATTTCTCAGCTGAAGGCAGGTTCCTTGCAAATTACAGGCTCGCTTTCGCTCGCCAGGAAAAAAAATGACACCTGAACGGCACGAAAGGCAAGGTCTTAATATTGACAGGAATGGGGCAAAAAATACTAATTGGGTGAACGTTTTTAGACCTCAAAACTAATGGGCTAAACATGAGGGAGAAACCCTTAACTGAAAATGTCCCCTTAAGGAAGAAGGGTGAATGAGGATATTGAGGAAGCACTTAGGAGGCCTTGAGGGAGACTCGTGCCACTTTCCCACTGGTGAGACAAGTCACGATTTTCGTCGCCGACACCAATAAATTGGCACATTCGTGACATGTCTCAACACCTCTCATGAACAATCGTTTGACTCTCAAGGCCTCTCAAGGCCTCGCAAGGGCCTTCGCAAATGTTCGCACAGTTCAAAATTTTGGACGAGGACTCAGGAGGATTGGTTACCCTCGCAAGCATCGTCGAGCATCGCCGAAGGGATCTGCGAGGGTATCTGCGATCATCTGCGACATCGGCGAGACATCGCGGAGGGTTTCGCATAAAATAACCTTTGCAACGCTGCATGGATGCTCACCGATGCTCTGCTCGCCGATGCTCTCAGATGTTCCGAGAACATCGACGATGCCAAAGAGCACCTTCGGCGAGGTTGGAGAGAAAGAAAAAAAAAACGAGGAGGGAGAGAAAGAGAAAACAGCGAGGTGGGCTCAATGTTTACGTTACGGCTTAGCCTAATTGAGCCCACCTCGCAGTTTTCTCTTTCTCTCCCTCCTCGTTTTTTGTTTTCTTTCTCTCCCTCTCTCTTTGCCTATAATCCGTTCGGGCCCGTTCAGCCGACTGTTTCAAGACGTTTACCCCCATTCAGGTTTCAATATTTTCCTGGTGAGCGGTAGCGAGCCAACATATATATATATTTGTTTTTGGGTCCCCTTTCTATCTCATGGTTAACCCCATTAGTTTTCATATTTGGGGGATGGTGGGGGGAAGGTAGAAGGGTAATTGACTGTGTTACAAATATGAAGCCGATTGGTGAGGTAGTTTCACCACCATGGATTTCCCTTTTTTTTCCTTTTCTTCGTACGGATACGCTGGAAGTGGATGGTGGGAGGGAGGTGGGGGTATAGTGGGGGGACGACAGAAGGGTAGGGGACATGTCACACAAATATGGAACCGATTGGTTCAGTCGTTTCGCCGCCACATATTTTCCTGTTTTTTTTTTGTGAGGCGACCGATAGTCAGCGAGTGGGTGGGGGGAGGGGGTTGTGTTGGTGGTGGCAAGAAGCCAGAAGGGTAAGGTACATGTGGTAGAAATATGAAAGCCATAGGTGCAGTCGTTTCGCTGCTACGATTTTTTTTCGGCGAGTCCGTATATATACGGATCTTGCACTGGGCGTGACAAGACCCTAGTCCGTATAGATACGGACCTGGCACTCTGGGGGTTTTAAGACGTTTACCCCCATCCAGGTTTCAATACGCCGAACCATCGCTTGAATCGCCGAAGACGTCGCAGAACATACGGCGAGTTTTCTTTCATCCTCGCATGATTTTGCAAGATATTTTTGAAAATGTGACATGCCTCGCAGAGGGCATCGGCGAAACATCGCTCACTTCGCCGATAACGTCGCAGAAGGTCGGTGATTGCGTCGCCGACATCGGCGACATCTTCGCTGAGTATAATTTGTCATCTGTTTGTAACGGTCAAAATCGTGAACGTCGCTACACGTATTCTTGCGAATTTGACAAAACTAAGTCATCGGCGACGAAAATCGTGACTTGTCTCACCAGTGGGAAAGGGGCATATGGGGGTAAGGGCAGGTTTTCTGGTTCCCCTTCTCCGTCGTGTTTAGCTTTATTGAGTTTTAGATTTTAAGACGTTCTGCCCATTAGAGTGGCGATTTTAACACCTGTCGCCCTATTTCATTGTCAATTATAAGACATGTCGTGCCATTTAGGTGATGTTATTTTCCTGGCGAGCGATAGCGAGCCTGTAATTTTAAAAGAAACCGGCTTTCGGCCGGAACATTTTTCTACCGACAAATGTACTCATTTATCTTGAAGGGGGTTATAGGGGGTATTTTTCTAAGCTTGTTGGAGGTCTAACGAGGAAACTAATAAATACATGAATAAAAGGCCCAACAAAAACACCCAGCCACTGTCCCCTTAAACTACCGTATTGAAAACAAATATATATATATATATATATATATATATCATATTGAGTAGCTAGGAATAAGGCAGAACTGTACTAATTACCATCAACAAAAATGGGATTTGTCCAGGAGTAGGAGCCATATAGTGTGGATGTGGGCAACACCAAAGGTCTTATGTTCTATCTATCTATCTATTTATCTATATGCTCAGGTATATAGACATATATACATATATACAGGCATATATACAGGTCTTATGTTGACTTGCAATAAGCCTCGAGGCCTTCGCTAGAGGCCTACTGTTGAAGAATAACAAGGAATGCTAGATCTTATTGTGACGTCTTGTTTGGTAATTGTATTATATTCCTGCGATTTATAAATTCGTTGTCTTACGTTTATCGCCGAGTATGAGTTATTTCACCTCTCCCATTGCCTCACTCTTCTTTTACAGAACTTTGTATTTCCCTATTTATGCACGTATCTCTTAATTTTTTTCGTTTGTTTTTCTTCGTTTCCCTAGTGTTACCCCTTCCACTTTGATTCTCCTAACTCCCTATAAATTATTTTGTCTCCAAAATTATCTTAATTTTACTTGTGTTCTACACCATTTTAGTTCCTTTCGTGTCTTACCTACTTTCCCAGTTGTCTTGCTTCTTTTATTTCAATCACTTTCTCCATATTCCCAATGTGTTATCCTCTCCTGCCCTCTAACACATATCTCCTCCATTAGGGTCCGCTCTCATTGTTCAACTTTATCCTTATATCATTGCTATCTTTTCCTGTACAAGTCCCCCTTTCTCCTCGCAGCTGCACTCCTTTCTTCCGTTACTCCTTTATCCTGCTTTGTTCGATTTCCCAGTATCCTGTCCACTCAACCTTACTCTTTTTTTCTCCTCTCCTACCTTCCCTTTCTGTTTTCCTACTCTCCTCCTTTCCTTACAATGTTCTTTCCTTCTCTCTTACTCTCCTCTCTTTTACACACCTTCCATTGTAGCCTTTTGTTTTGTCTCACCTCTATTGCCTCTCTTGCAGCTCGTTTGACCTCGTCTGTCCTTCTTACCTTAGGGTACCTCCTCCCATATCTTCTTCTACTTTAGATTTACCAGAAGACATTCAGAGCTATGACAGTTAGTTATCATAGTAATATTGGATTTATTTTCTTTCTTGCATATCGAATCAAATGTGAATTTGTGTACACTGTAAAAATTGAGTTCATATATAATAAATCTGATGCACACACAAAACATGTGTAAAAGATTTGTGTGTTCAAATTTACAAACATGATGAATTGAAAACTTGTTTATCGTGTTGCTGCAATTCATACAGTTTAGTGACAATAACTCATACCGCCTTCACGAACCTAGGACCTTGAATGATGGCAGCTTTACATTTACGTCTTCTGTTTATGGTGCACCACGTGTTTTCTTTAGTATATGACCTGTCTTTGTTAAGTAAGCTATTTAGAAGGTAAATAAATGTTTCAAGAGCTTATGATACTGTCAAACTCTCTGTAAATGAACATTATTAACTAAGGGACCTTTGAATACTTAGATTACCTAGAATGATCGATATTGGATCCACCAATGTGGATAACTTGCGAATATAACAGTAGATACATTTATATTAATAGTATCTTATCTGTCTTCCCCTCTCACATTTTCGTATTTTCTCTTCATTCTCTTCGCAATATCTTCACCGCACCTCTCACATCTCCTTCTCTTCTTTCTGTTCTTATATATTTTCCTTACTTATCCTCTCACCCCAACGCCCCAAGAAGCCCCACACTGTCACCGTCCAATAGTACTATCCTCTCCTCATAATCTTCTTCATTAATCTCTTCATCTCCTGTATGCACCCTCTCACATTTTATTTTCTGTCTTATATCTGGCCTCCCTTCTTTCTCAAGCAATCTGACAACTCCGCCGTCCAACATTACTCTCTTTTCCCCCATTTATCGTATTATTTGATGTTGCTTATTTGTATATCCCATTTCCTACATTCAATCTCACATACTTCTTCTTTCATTCTGTCAAGGAACTCTACAAGGCCACCGTCCAATATTACTCTTTCTGCGCATATAACACATCCTTTTCTGTCTATTCTTCTCGAGTAAGCTCTTTCTCAGTTTTCCTCTCACACCTCCTACTCCTCTTTGCCCTTTCTCTCCCCTCCCCTAAGAGACTCCCCACCACCACCATGACCCTCCCTTATTGCTCTCCCCGGGACCATTCTGCCTGGACTGTCACATCTCGGTCGGGAGACCCTTTATTATATAATTTTGGCCCGACCAACAACCGTAGTTAATCCTACCCACGGCGCCGGATACCTGACTTAACCCAAGCCGAAAGAGAGACGACGGAAAGATGGAAAGATAGATAAATGATTGAATATATGATTAATACACACACACACACACACACACACACACACACACACACACACACACACACACACATATCAAGTATATTTTGCAAATACACGTGAACTACTAAATGTGTTGTATTTACAGCCGGATTCGAACCACCGACAGTCAGGACAAATTAATGTCCATATTTACATGGAACCATCATGTGATAAAGGATACTTACCCTATTTGTATTTATATTAAGGAGAAGGGAAATCCTACTTGGAGAATGCAAGTCAAATCAACACAATTCGTAGATACCATATAGAGATTTTATGAGAACCCCCACGCAATTCTGGTTATAATAATTTAATTTATATTCTTGCCCAGCCATATACTATCTATCTATCTAAAGCCTGACGCCATGATCCCCGAAGGGGTGGCCACGAACGAACCGCCCCCATGCACCTCTGTCCCCAGTGAGTCAACGCCCCTCCTCCAAACCAGCACCGCCTTCATCCATATACTTCCTCACTCCATCCTTCCACCTCTCGTTTGGTCTACTTCTCCCTCTCTGTCCTTCCATTCGCTCTCGTACACTCTCTTAGTCATTCTCTCGCTTTCCATACGTTCCATATGGCCGAACCATCTCAAGTTGTTCCTTTTCACACCTTCCAGCACATCTACCTCCACACCACACCTCCTTCTTACTTCCTCATTCGTCTGTCTATCCCTCCATGTAACTCTGCACGCACTTCCTAAGTAACTCATTTCCACCACTCTCATTTTTGGACGGAGTCTCTTCTCGAACTTCCATGCTTCGATTCCGTAAGTCAGTGTCAGGATTACCACACTGTCATGAAAGGACTTCTTCACTTACATACTGACTACCCTCTTTCTTGTTACTGCTTTCAACGTTTCTACAACCCTCTTTCCCTGTTGCACCCTCTCTCTCACTTCTTCATCCATAGTCCCATCTTTACTCAACACACTGCCCAGATACTTAAATGAGCGGACAATCTCCATAGCCTGACCGTTCAACTTCACCTCACACTCTGTGGCTTCACCCCTCTCGAAGACCATAACCTTGCTCTTCCCCGCATTTACCTTCAGATTCCGTTTTTCGCACACAAACACATTTACCAGACCCTGCAACTCCCATTCATTATCGCTCATCAGAAGTGTATCATCAGCAAACAGCAGTATAGGTAGCTTCCACTCATTTCCCTCCCTTATCAGCGATACACCAACATCCACTGCTCTTCCCTGTATCTCTTTCATGACTCCATCCATATATACAGTAAACAACCACAGAGACATCACACACCCCTGTTTCAACCCAATATTCAAGTCAAAGAACTTGTTCTGCTCATTCTCCACACGTACTGCCACCTTTGCACCCTCATACATGCTCTTCAATGCTTTCAGCAACTTGCCATCTACTCTGTATATTCTAAGTACTTTCCACATACCTTCTATATCCACTCTGTCATAGGCCTTCTCCAAGTCCATAAAGGCAACATACACCTTTTGTTGTATCTCCAGATATTTGTCCAAAACACAATTCAGGGTAAATTCGATCTATACATCCTCTTCCCTTCCTAAAACCGCCCTGCTCGTCACCTATCCATTTCTCCGTTCTCACTCTCACTCTCTCAATCACTACCCTACTGTACACCTTCCCTACTACGCTTTGAAGACATATTCCTCGGTGGTTACCACACACTCCTCTTTCCCCTTTACCCTTATATAGGGGGACTGTTATGCCTGCCTTCCAGTCATCAGGTGCACTCCCTTTCTACCATGCTAGTTAGCACATTTTCCATACCCATTCGATCACTATCTCACCACCATACCTCAGCATTTCCCAACACACTCCATCTGTTCTTGGTGCTTTTCCCAACTTCTCTCTTTTCATGGCTTCCCAAACTTCTGACCTCCTGATCCCCACCTCCTCCTCCACTACTTCTTTTCTTCTCTCTCCCATACCCCCCTCCAATTATGTGCGCTGGCGCTCCATTCCTTACGTTTAGCAACTCGTTGAAGTACTCCCTCCATCTTTCGACTCTTTCTTGCTTGGCTAGCATTCTCCCATTCTTATCTTTCACACCCTTTCTGTTTTCCTTGCTACCTTCCCTAACTTTCTTGACTTCTTTCCAGAACAGTTTTTTACACTCCCTCCATTTTACACTCAGATTCCTTCCAAATTCCTCATCTACTCTTCTCTTACTTTCCTTCACTACTCTCTTCACCTCTCTCTTTCTCTCCACGTACCTCGCTCGTTTCTGCCTCTCCAAATCTTCATTCCCTCTAATACCCAACCACTCTCTATACGCTTTCTTCTTGTCTTCCACAGCTATTTTTACCTCTTCTGTCCACCATGCTGTACCTTTCACTCCCCTCCCTCTTCTCCTTACTCCAAATACCTCCTCACTTGCTGCAAATATCTCTTCCTTAAACACCTTGCTCATCTCCTCCACTTCCGCCATATCTTCCAGGTCGAACCCACCTAGTCGTTTTTCTACTGCTCTACTGTACTCTTCCCTGATTTCCTCCTCCTGTAGCCTCTCCACCCTCCTCGCCATTCCACCCTCCTCTCGCCTCCCTCCAGCTCTCCTCACTCACTTCTTGTGTATCCTAATTTTAGCTACTACTACAAAATGATCAGACAGACCCCCTCCAATACCCATATATACCCTAACATCAAGCACAGATTTCTTCATTCGTTCATCCACACATATATAATCAACCACCCTCCCACCACTCCATCAACTTTCCTATCACCCACCTTCCCATTCATATCCCCAATCAGAAATATTTTTTCGTTCTTGTCAACCTTATCCAGGCACGCCTCCATATTCACCCAGAACTCCTCTTTCTGTCTTACAAGTTTATCCTCTGTCGGAGCATACACACCGTACACAATCACCCACGTTTGTATTCCTACTTTCATTCTCAACCACACAATCCTTGAACCCACAGACCCATAGTCCTTCCATTTGTTACTTACAAACAAACACGCACTTTCTCTCGCTGTTCCCTCACTCACTCCAGCACACACACCCATTCCACACTCCCACTCTCTCACATCTGTACCCCTCCATTTGGTCTCCGTCATTCCACATACATCCAGCCTGGCATTCACTAATACTTCCAGGACCTCTCTCTCTTTTGTGTCATCATTCATGACTCTCACATTCCATGTTGCTATTCTAAGATTGTCCGTAAGATTGTCCATAGTCGGTCGGGGTTCATCAACACAGGGTCCGTCCACATCCGAGGCTGTTCATTCGTTTTTCTTTGCTTAAGTATTTTTCACGGGTGGGGATCGCAAGCCCACCGACCCAACCTCTTTACTCGCCTCATACGACACTCAGAAGGCACGTGGGGCGTATTCTAATCCCTTACCCCCACGCAACTCTGGTTAAAGAGATTTCAATAAATTTTCGACCAGCCAAACACGAGTCATTAATATCAAGTATATATCACATGTATTTATGAGATATGCTTGATATTAATGACTCTCGTGTTTGGCTGGTCGAGAATTAATTGAAATCTCTTTAACCCGAGTTGCGTGGGGGTACTTGTAAAATGTGTTTTTAAGAGACTATGAACGGTTTGTGGAAAGCAAGAGGAAGTGAATTCCAAAGAGTAGTAGCTCTGGGGATAAATGAATTCTGATAAGCAGAAGTTCTGCATTGTGGAGGAGAAAGTGTAAATTCATGGGCGCTCTCAGCCGCCCTAGTTCTACGGGGAAAGATGTGGAGAGGCGGCACAATTGAAGCAAGTTCCTCGGAACAATTGCTGTGAAAATATCTGTAGAATAATGCAAGGGATGCAACGTTTCTTCGTATGGCTAATGTAGGAAGGTCCTGTGTGATTGCAGGGTTATTGACTAATCTAATAGCTTTATTTTGAATTTTGTCCAACTGCCTCAATGCAACCACTCCACTTCCACCCCACAGAGGTGAACGTATGGTATCTTGGAATATGGGTCAATAGCTGGAGTAAAATAGTACCTGACTGGACCCCCAGAAAAGGAAAGCGAGACAGGAAGATATAAAAACACACAGACAGTGGAGAGAAGAACAATTAACATAACTGCAAGGGTTACATGACGAAGACTAGCTAACTATCCAGAGTCAGATAAGCTGTTGAGGATGGCCTCTGTCAAGCAGTGGACTCCTAATGGTCGCTGCTGATGATGATGATATATTGAACGAGCAATTAATAGTGGTTGTATGTGCGAGAGAGAAGGATGGAATGTCTGATGAAATTATCACTGGCCTTCTAGATACTGTACTGAAGTCTGTGTCTGAACGGATCATAATTACCTCATCACCATCGATCACGATTATATTCTCGGCCGGAAGTCGGAAAGACAAATTGCAGACGACACAAAAACGTTGGTTAACCTAACTTATCTTGAATTTTAGAACGTGAAAACTTAGCAATAAATTTGACAGAATGAATGTAAACACAATGTGAGGAGGAACACTTTGTTGACTTTTCATTTAGAATATGACATAGATGATAATAGTGTTATGTCTTAAGAGTGTTCATACATAATAGTTTATTAACGGCAGCAAAGTTTTTCTTAAGGAAAGTGTGGACGAGAAAGTTTGCAATAAATTATATTATAGTGCTAAATACGATGTCGAAGTTCAAATATTGCTTACAGCGAGTGTGCAACCAGAGCGTCATTCGATAGTGTAGAGCAATTTATGAGGTACTTTGGTGTAGATGGGAGACGCCTGGGTTGATGGGGGAAGGGTGATGGGGGTGTAATAGCTGCGGCAGAGGGGGCCATGTTTACCCAACCAGTATATTATTACAACCAGGTTGCGTGGATTGACCTCCTAATCTACCAAGATTGGAAGCCAAAGCGTCACATCTTTCCTTTGCCCCTCAACTTTCTCTTCATAATTGCTGAGGGGCACAGGGCCCTGGGTGGGGCTTTGGTTTCCCGTGCGTTTCCGCACCCTCCTCAGCTCCCCGCCGTGGAGTGGTTTCGGTCACCCAGGCTTTATTGTGGTCGGCGGGGAGGGTTTTGTGGGGGCGCTCGGTTGTGGCCATGGCCTTGCTCGGGGCCTTGGGGCTGTTCGGCCAGGCAGCTTGGGGAAAAACAACAACAACAACAACCAGTAGGTCTCAACCACTTGATATATACTGTGTGAAATAATGCATTGGTTGAGTTGCTTGGTTACCATGACCGAGAGTATAAGGTACTTTGGTATGTAATGGTACAGTCACGGTCAAAAATTCACCTACCTTCATAATATCAACTCTGGTTAGCCCTCTTAGTTTTAATGTGAACAATATGCTTAACTGACATAAACAAAACTTATATTATTCAAAGTTTATTTAGTATACATCAGAAATATTTCTAATAAACTAATAGAACAAAATATTTTGAAATTACGAAGATATTTCACCAATTTTGTCCATGGGTGTGTAATGAACTTGACAAACATACCCACATTCACAATCCTATAATTAATCACGAGAGGCCTTTCCTGAGCTTACTTTGCCCTTCATTAAACTAGGATTCATTCATTCATTGTATTATGGCTATTCGAAGTTGATAAAGTTTAGACAAGGTAAGAGTGAGTCAATGGGGTAATTGAGCCATAAGTTACCTCTTTGAAAGCTATAGGTTCTTTCTAGCCTCCATAGAGATATCTAATACTAGCCAGGGTAAACTCAAACTATAATCATGATATACTAAACGGATAATATAACCAACCACTGTTAACAAGAATGATTGGTTATTATTGATGTGTGGCATTTAACTTAGGTCGGTCAGGAAACTCTGAAGGAAATTTAAGAAAGCTGAATATAGCTGACCATCGGTAATATCGTTATTTTAAAGAGGGTCAATAAACAGTGAAGATAGAACCAGATACAGTATACGGTACTGCAGATTGTTCATCGAAAAACAGAATATGTTCGCGTTGTCATGAGGTTGAGAGACGAAAAGGGGAAGAAGATATTAATGTGAGTGAGGAGGTGGAGGTGTGGGGGGGAAGTGAAAGAGGAAGAACATGCACACAAAAATAAACTATCGTCTACCCCTTTCTATTTCTCCTACTGATATCAGTTTCACCCCTTCTCTCTTCCCTATCATCTACCTCCCTAACAGAAGGCTGCCTAGCGATAATAGATACAAAGCTGGGATGAGTAAAAAATATAACACAGCCAGCAATTATCAGAGACGTTTATGATTGACATGGAAGCGATTTATGAGGAATCCTGATGGCTGTGAGCGGCCCCGTCAAGATTATATAGACTGTACTGTAGAGTTTTAATTGAAGAGGTCTAACTGGAAGAAATCTGTGGACTATTGATGGAACGATAGTTTGGAAAGAAGTCATCTAAGCTCTATCTATTACACGTACCTATTCTATCGTCCCTATATGAATATATTTTTGCTTTACCTAACGATGAAGGTCAACTTATGCAAATACCTCAATACAATGCACTCCTATTCTCTATCACAAAACAGACTCCCATCGAAAAAGCATAATTCCCGCTGACAAGCTCGTGATCTAACGTATTTACATAAAGATTGAATTCTCGCGGCAGTACACACGCTTCACACGCCCTGCCAAAATGTAACGTTAAGCCAGTGACCGTTTAAAGAAAATAATCCAGATTTATGTATGCTCAATACTGCACTCGGAAGAAAATTTGTCTTTCATAGAATGCACGCTCCTAAGCAATATACGCACATATATTTGTTTGTAAGTTGCTAGATAGCAACAGATAGCAAGACAATCCATGATAATTGTTTGTTGTGAAACAGATACAGCATATCAAATCTTACTCAAGGTATATTTACTCCTCTCCCCCCCCCCCCCCCCCCCCCCCACCCCCCCCCCCCCCCCCCCCCCCCCCCCCCCCCCCCCCCCCCCCCCCCCCCCCCCCCCCCCCCCACCCCCCCCCCTCCCCCCCCCCCCCCCCCCCCCCACCCCCCCCCCCCCCCCCCCCCCCCCCCACCCCCCCCCCCCCCCCCCCCCCCCCCCCCCCCCACACACATATACACAACAATGACTCTCCTTCCCTTACATCAACCCCCCCCCCCGGGTACCCCCAGCCTTTCCTCCCAACATAACGTGGCAGGGTACTAGTGGGGCAGATAACTGGAATAATCGTTCATTTCTGGAAACAAGCATCAAAATTGGCACACATACTCCTTGGGGATTTCTCTTTTGATAAAACCCGTTAGCCACCTAAAAATTCAAGATTCAAGATGCAGGTCAGACCAAAGCAGTAGCATTTGCATCGACCGCAGCATTCCGACTTGCATCCACACTTGGTCAGCTGCTGGCAACTCTCTGTAATGGGTGGGAGCTCTGTCCAAACGATCTTCCACAGATCTCCTTTCTTGGTCCAGCCCCAGTTGGCAGGAGTCTGCGTTTCTGGTTGACGTACTGTTGACTGACTCCAGATGCAGCCTGCCTGGTAGGCAGCACACTTCACATGCTGCTTCAGTGCTGCTCGGGTTGGAGGAATGGCTTTGTACGGCCTCTGGTTCCGAGCAAACATGTCCAACCTCGCATCATCGACACCTTCAGCTGTGCTGGATCTGTTGTACATCATGACCACGAACTTCTCCAAGGTCTCCAGGTCTTCATCATCAACTACCGGTGGGTACTGGCTGAGTTTGCTGAAGACACCGGAAGCCTCATCACAAACATCCCAGGTTTGCCAAGCAGACTTCTTCCCTTTGCCACGGAATGCTGACACGACATCACAGCCAGTGAAGGCATGGAAGAAGAGCATCCCTTTGCTCTTTTCTGCAAGAGTGCAACACAAGTCATGTACAGAAACCCACCTCAGGTTCTGTCCTTGGCCAAAGACAACCCACAACTGCTGCAGACCTAGCTCCTGAAGTGCCTGCAGAACACTGACTGCGATGACGACAACATCTGTGTCGCTGGCTTTGACCATGATGACTTTGCTGCCTGCTTCTGTTGCATGCCTGGCATGCACAAAGATCCGCGTGTCAGCTTCTTCATGACTGCACGGTGCCACCCCCGCCAGATTGATAGTGCGGTTGCTGACAGCATCTTCTTCCTTGGTCACAATGACCACATTTGGTGTGGCCACACGTGCAATCTTATCAGCCAGAAAGTTGAATAGCTCGGCTTTGTTGTCACTTTCTCTCAGGAAGTTTCGCCAGTTTGAGGGAATTTTGCCCTTCCCTGTCACCCTGCGTCTCACCCCGCGTCCTCGCTTTGATCTAGTTTCAGCTTTCAGACTAGATGGCCAGTAGACATCAAACACAATGTCTGTTCTCTTGTACTTGGTAGAGTATGCTTGTATTCTAGGAAGGACATCGAGCATTGCGTACTCTTCGAACGTCTTTGAACTCCGTGGGGGCAGACTGTTCACCAACGCTGCACCATCAATGATGATGGTGTCGGCGTCTGGTTCTGCCTCAGGGGTTGTAACTTGGCTCTGAAGAATGGTAGTGAGGTGGGATTTCTGATAGGTGTGGAGCTTTCCACCATCACTGAGGGCAGCAGGATGTGACTGGTTCTCATGACGGAAGAACTCCTTCAAGTCACACTCTCTGCTCTGGCATGATATGAACAGCTTGGAGAACAGTTGACAGTCTTCCTTCAGCACTTTTTGCTTTGAAGAGTCAACAGAGGCTGGTACCTGTTGGAAAAAGTCAACCCTGTTCTTCTTGATTGGTTCAAAGAAGGTGGATTCTTCTTCCCCTTCCAGTCCCTTCATAAACTCCTGGAAACGGACCTTGCCTTTCTCAAGGTGTGTGCCAATCAGCTCGGCGGCAGTGTGGTGAGCAATATCCTTTGTATCAAGCGAAAGCAGGTCCCGATTCTCCTCCTGGAAAGGATTGCACATATCTGTCATGGCTTGTGAGAGCTTTTCTAATTTCTCAAGGAACACTCTTTGTGCTCGTTCTGTCTCCTCATGGTGGCTGGTATGTTCAGTACCCTCTTTGGTCCCACACGCTGCCTCATACTGTGCAACCAAGTGGCTGACTTGAGGACCAGCTATCATCCATCTTCTCAGTGCTGATGGGTCTTCAGTCACACCGATCACACCCCCGTCTGCCTTGATGACAGCGTTGGCCTGCTCGTGAGCTTGGTCAATAGCCATTGCTGAGAACTGTCGGCTCTATTTGTGTACAACAAAGTTTCCACTCTGGAACTCCTGAGCCAGCTGAGGATGCTTCTGTTCCAGGGTCACCATGTCTCTTTAGTGGATCGGAAGCCACCGTGCATAGTTTACATTGTTGTTGGCAAAGAAGTACGGTATCAGCTCAGCCAGTGACTGACAGTACAGGAAGAAGTTGGCTTCCCTGAACGATCGGATCAACAAGAGGATCACCAGTTCCATTGACAGCACCATATACCAGAAATGAAACTGGGGACTTTGCAGGTTGCGATGCTCACACCAAGCTTCGAAGCTAGGCACCTCTTCGGGTTGTTCATCTGTCTCTTTCGAGTAGTCCGTGTGGGCTGCCTTCAGAAGCTTGTACAGACTGCATGCTGTTATCTGGTACATCTGTCGTGTCCTAGTGATGCTCGAAGCTGTCAGAAATTAATCTGCTGTCCCAGGAGATGCTATCCCTGCCTCCAAGAGGGCTCCTGTCCAACCACTGTCCTGGAGTAGAGTTCCAATGGACATCAGTGCCGCCATCTCAATATGCAAGCCTCCGAACATTATGACGAACTTGTCCTCACCGTAGATTTCAGGCCAGTGCCACTGGACCTGCTTGGCTACTGCATATATTGGCTGGTCAGCAGCAATGACTGGCACCTGACCGGGGTTCAGAAATGCCACTATCTCCTTGATCTTGTCCATCACATGCTTGCCTGTAGCAACCGAGTGGGCCTGATCTCGCAGCAGAGGCAAAAGTGATGTAATGCTGTCCTCAAATGGCTTTCCTCTCTTCTGTGAAGCATGGTGGGCTGACCAAGTCACATCCACTGGCCCATCTGTCACAGTGACCTTCTCCAGCCACTCATACTCCATGGCCAGTTGTAGCCTCAGCAGACTGGTGTCTGGGTGTGTCACACCACTCTGGGGAGGAGAGGGTTTCTTCTTGGTGAAGAAGGCGGGCCGGACATTGGTGAAGGAGTCTGGAAGTTCTGGAAATGTCTTCACTTTCTCCTCTCCGAACTTCAGCTGTCCACGCTCTTCACCTTTGTCTTCTTTGGTTGGGTGCTGGAAAACAGAGACGCTAGTTCAATGGAAAGAAGTGGTCGCTGTTGTTGCAGTGGGATTGTGGTCTATGTTGTCCATGGCTGATGTGGTGAACAGCCCTTTTTGCAGAACTGGTGGACAGACCACCCCATCCTCCACGTACTTGCTGACTGTTGCATCTCCCAGCTGTGCAGATATCTGTAGCACCCTGTCGTATGAAATGCTGATGCCATGCTCATTAAGCATTTCCACCAACTTTCTCTTTCTGGTCTTTGTGTAGACGGACATCCCCATGTAGGGGAGGTGTGGCGGAGTGGTCTTGCCACTGGCCTGGTAATCCAAAGGTCCCGGGTTCAAATCCCGATGTATCAATGGGAAGATATTATTGGGATGGAATTTGTGCTGTACCTAGTATCAGTGCATTACCACAAAGCCCACCGAAAACGCTAATGAAATACCCTCATTGTTCCCTGATTAAATAGCACTGTATGAATATTCCCATATTCAAAAAAATATGCTATAGGGGTGCAATGCCTTGTGAGTTAGCTGCTCAACAGGTGGCGTTGTGTGTGTAAGAGTGAGTGTCCGAGTGTAGGGAGTGAGACAGTGACGCACGGGAACGAGGTGGCTTCAGAGATGGGGTCACTTCGGACCATGAGTGAGCACCGTACCTCATGTGAAGGCAAGATGGCAGGTGGTCGTTGTACTCTACGTGCTTCACATATGTCACTCCTTAAACTGGAACAAGACCTCACAGGCTTCACTGCTCATTGTACAGCTGTGAATGTCCAGGCTCTCAGCCTATGCCCGAGAGGGAGTAAGTTGGAATATAGAAAAAAAAAAAAAAAAAAAAAAAAAACAGGGAATGGGGTCTCTCTGTCTTTGGAGTGTCTGTGAGTTGCTGCTCCTTCTTTGTACCTAGCATAGCAGTTGTACTGAAGCAGCTGAGCAATTGCTAGATCTGTCTTTGATGCGCCAAACCTCAGTTGAGATTTGATGTCCGCTCCGTGTTCAAGCATGGCCACAAACTGAAGAAGAGTGAGTGGAATGGCCTGCTCGATGCACCCCTCATGGAAGGTTCCATCAAATGTGGACTTGTGGTCCAGCATATGTCTTCGCAAGATCTTAGCTGCTTTGCCAAGGATAATAGCTTCACTATAATAGTCAGAGGCTTCTGCCAAGACAAAGCCCACATCTTTCTGGAAAGCCAGAAGAACATCCCTTCCCTGCTTGTGCACTTCCAATTCAGGTATTTCTGACAGCAGTTTTTCCTTCAGTCTTGTGGAGTTGACAGCAGGTGCATCAACACCCAGCTGTTCCAGGCACTGGGCATACAGGTGAACTATGTCTGCAAGTCTCTCAATGTCCCCCCCTCCCACCGCATCGTGTCATGTCCAGTTTGGAAGACTTGTACAGGAAGATGCTACACATACTAAACCTCTAACACTACTACGATATACACTACCATGCATTTTAGCCGAGTCAGACGTAACATGAACCTCTAATTTAGCAGAATAATAGGATTCCGGGACTGATATTATGGTACAAGGAAGCTAGTGAGTAAGTCCATGGTTCCAAATTCGGATTCTACATAGTGAAAAATGTATGATTTGATACCAAGATCATTCAAATAGGACAAGTCTTTGCGATTTTATTGCGAAATGCAATATTTCTGTATATTCAATGGCGGCCATCTTGAAAAATGGCCGCCATCTTGAATTTTTAGGTGGCTAACGGGTTTTATCAAAAGAGAAATCCCCAAGGAGTATGTGTGCCAAATTTGGTGCTTGTTTCCGGAAATGAACGATTCTCCTGAAATTTGCAGTTATCTGCTCCACTATACCGGTAAGCTGATTCTGAGCCAAAGTCCGTGGTACTAAGTAGTGTACAGAAACCCGGGCCTGGAACGGTTCACGCTAGGGAATGGAGCACTTGGCGATCACATAGTATGGAGCGAACCTATAATTTAAGATTTTGTAATACATATATTACATAGTACATATTCTTCATTTAAGATTATACCCCCGATGATAGTCAACATATTATATATTATACTTCATTACTTCATTTAACAAGCTGTATGAATTAGTGTAAACGGTGTATGGTAAACCAAATATATGTATACAGAATTCATGTATATATATATATATATATATATATATATTGCGTCATTGTGTCACAATTGTTCCTCTAAATATTCCATAGAAGTGCCTGATAACGACTGTAGTTTCATTTGGTACACGAACAGCTACCTAGTTGTTGGCTACCATAGGACGATGACTCACCCGCATCTTGTTGCTAACATCTACGATCCTAAGCATATGCAATTGGACTTCACATCATGAATTGCACAAAGCACGCTGGGTGGGCAGCCTCCTTGCATAGGTATCTTTATTATATAAGTTAACATCCAACAAATAGCAATTCAAACCATTAAACCAAATGATGAAAACAACAATTATACCTGGAAACATGTATACACGGCAATAAAAATACCCCACGAGCTGACACCATTTCCGCGGCTTCGAAAATTATTCTACAAAAAAAATCTACAGACATCAAACACAATAAGCATGAAGGACATGGTAAACAACTGGTATTTTATATGTTTGCTTCCTAACCGAAAAATGGCAAGGGCTAAAAATGATTGTTCAATTCTGCAGTAGAAAAATATTACATGAATCTGGAAGAAGAGATGTTTGCTTATACACGCTTTAAAAGGAAAGATTGGAAATGGGTAAGTTTATTTTCTGAAATAGCGTACCATGGTTATTTCTTACATAACTGATACAGTACATACATTGTCCATAGTATCTAAGCAATTTTACATAGAGAATCATTGTCTTGCACATAATAACGCTAAACACCTACATTTTGTATACAGTAAAGATACTCTGATACTAACATTATATACAAGTTTAACACCTCTGCCAAATATATATTTATGGTATGGTAGTAGAGGCTGCCAGTTATTTTGAACAGTTTTGAATTTTGTTTGGTTTACTTAATTTAATGTTAGCGATTTAGATAATTCTGCCTGCCTCACAAAACACTGGTGTAACATCTGTGCAATTTATCATAGCTTAAGAGGATGGATATGCAATATGTATCGTAAAACTAGTTGTGTTTCTTGACGCTTTAAGTCAATATAAATGCTAGTGTTTGTCAAGGGACTAGAATTATCGAAACACACCTCCTGTCCTGACGCTATTCATGACTTACAGTGTGTTGGCTTAATAATCCAGAAGAGTTGATAGCCTCTGAAGTCCTATTTTAATTAACTAACTATTTTATTGTGTGTGTTGGGCTTGTCTTTTCAAAATTTAATATATTGAGCATACAATAAACCGGTATCACACTAGCGCTTCAACTTCTGTCGTCATCACTGGTTTGGCGCATATAGGGTAAAGGTTTTCAAATATTGTTTTATCGAAATTAATCTAGATTTAAATACCAAAGGTTAAGACAGAATCTGTTTTTCCCCGGAATAATTGAGCATCGAAACCATAACACACTCTTTCATTTTTGGTTATTATTAGACGATGATACTCAGTTAATATGGATTTGTGGTAGTCATACGGTTAACTGAGATAGCTTTTACCCCTTCGATCGCTAGTGAGCCTTCCTATGCTGTATATAATAGTATAGTGTTAACAAGAATAAAGTGAAAATAGTCCCATATTACTGAAAGGGTTAATCTATAAAACGTGCCAAGCAGACACATCAATAAAGGATAAAGTCATGATGTAAAGTCGAGGATTATCTTTACGAATATCGAAGGCCTTCGATAGAGTCTGGCACAAATCTTTAATTTCCAAACTGCCCTCCTTCGGCTTCTGTCCCTCCATCTGTGCATTTTTCTCTAATTTCCTTTTCGGCCGTTCCATAGCTGCGGTTGTGGACGGCCAAACTCTCATTTCCTCATCCTATCAACTCCGGTGTTCCTCGGGGTTCTGTCCTATCTCCTATTCTCTTTCTAATTTTCATAAATGATCATCTCAACTGTACATCCAGTCCCATCCATTCATATGCAGACGACTCTACTTTACACCACTCAATTAGTTTTCCAGAACGCCCCAGCCAGCAATCCCTCAAAAGTAAACGTAATGAAGCCATAAAATGCTTATCTTCTCATCTAGCTACTATTTCCAATTGGGGTAGAGAACACCTTGTTGCATTTAATGCTTCCAAAACTCAATTTATCCATCTTACTACCCATCAGGAACCTCCAGAGGACTATCCCTTATTTTTCAACAATACGCAAATCAACCCTTCATCTTCCCTCAATGTTCTCAGTGTCTCTTTTTCTTCTGCTCTCACTAGGAAAGACCATATTACCAGTCTCGTTAAGGCAGCCTCCCAGAAGCTGGGTGTGCTCAACCGCCTCAAGGGGTTCTTTACCCCTGTGCAGCTTCTTGCTCTGTACAGGGGCACAGTGCGTCCTTGTATGGAGTATTGTTCACATGTGTGGGGAGGATCCTCTCACACCGCAATCCTAGACAAAGTAGAAAAGAAAGCCTTTCGTATCATTAACTCCCGTCCACTCACCAACTCTCTGCAATCTCTCTCTTTGCTGCAATGTTGCACTCTCTCGCTATTCTATCGCTACTACAATAACCTCCTCTACGTAGGGTACGTAGTACCCGCCTTGCAACACAATTCCACCCTACTCTGTGCTACTCTCCAACCCAAGAGTGAAACTTTATTCTCAGACTTTCTTCTATTCAACTGCTGGGCTATGGAACTCTCTCCCATAATCAGTCTTTCCCTCTCCCTATGACTTAAATTGCTTCAAACTCTGTATGTCCAGGCATTTTAGCTCGAACGTCCCTTGATTTCGGCCCTGTCACTCTTTGAAATCTGGGGGAGGCACTCGCTGCAGGCAGTTATGCCTTTTGTCTCCCTAATTCACATAGAAACAAATATATATATATATATATAATTATATATGTGTGTTATGCCGGGCAATAATTCTTGCCCGATAAAGTCGGTTCCATCTTTTCTCCTTTAGAAAAGGCTTTTTAGAACTATAACACTCAGCAAGAACACAAAATACTCCAAGTATGCAAATATACATCTCCTAAATCTCTACCAGTGATACAAAATACAGGGTTGGGTTTCACAGGTTTTTATTTCACTTTATATCAGGCATAGATAGATAATAAATAATGCTGGTTGAGTCGTACCTATATAAAAATACTCTCGAACCTACTTCAAGAATGAGTAATAATATTCTTAAAGCATGGATGGTATACATATCAGTTTATAATAATAATGGATAAATCACAATTGAATGCACATATGATGAATATATAAGTATAGCATAAATGCTGACATAGCGGTTAGTCTCGAATAATAGCTGCATAGGTAAAATAACCGCGAGGTATAGCGTGAATCTGTCTAATATACTGCGGTCACACCGTCTCAAGCAAATTAGAATATATAAATAAGAATATCAGCTGAATGGTAAATAACGAATGAGTTATTTAATATAAGAAAGGGTTTATTTCTCTACTAACGTATATAGTTAGATTTAGGAATAATAGTGCACGGAACTGAGCAAAATTAATATTAGTCTCGTGTGTAAGACAGTCCTCGACATTGAAATATTAACGCGATGTAGACAAAATAGAATGACTATGAATTTGATTTAAATGTTTAAACTGGTTATGAAGCCAGGAAACATAAATAATGTGAGTCTAACTATGAGACAAAATAATTATATAACACTCTCTGTGAACATTTATACACGTTTACGTACCCTGATAATCCTATTTATCTAGTATATGATCTGCCAGGGGTATTCACAACATTTACGTGTAAGTGTGGGTATTATTGCCGAACGAATATATTATATCAACTTTGGTGGTAATATATAAATATATATATCTATCAATCCCAGGATAGAGTTTGTATGTACTCTCAACACGAGTAACAAAGACTAAGGCGAGAACAAAAGATCTCGGGTATTTACGTTATATTGAACACATAACATATCATACACCACCTTTGCAATAATCACGAAACACATAAGTAAACAAGAAGCACTTAATTTGAGTTGGAGTATAGTAGAGAGTAGCCTTGTAGAGATCTGACACATGTGGGGGCAAACTGAGCGCGTTGTCCGTCTTGGCCTGTTTACCAAGGCCCAAGGGAGCCAGGAATACCTTCGCACAGGTATTTATAGCCCCGGTCAATTCTGGTACAGCCTACACACACACTCTCTCGTCCAGACTCCGTCGCAGCTTGTAGGGCACAATTCAAGAGGATTTTGGCTAACCTCTACGGATGGTGCTATCCGGTTCGAGTTGTTCACATATACTCCTCCACAGGTTACCCGTGGCACACAGTGCCTCGACTTGCCTAATTTTACCCTGTTTTCGACCTGGTAGTAATGAGCTTTACGGAGAGTGACAAGTCCGTTGATTCCGGAACATGAGAGGCATGGGAAATACAGTTTCTGATTTATTGCGTGGTTGTCTAAAGCCTTAAAATACAATGCATATATGGTTAGGTGGGGAATGGCATGTTTATATTATTAAAGTAAGGAAAGGAGGACAAAAGAGGGAAGAGTCAGTGAAAGATGAAAATGGAGAATTACTAGTGGAACCAGTTGAAGTGAGGAAAAGATATGCCGAGTATTTTGAATCTTTGTTAAATACAAGAGATGGAAGAGAAGCAGTGATTGAAGCAGAGGTGGATGGAGATAGGTTACCCAGGCCACCCAGGTGGCAGGGAATGAATAAAAGGATTGAGGAAAATGAGGTGAAAGAAGCAGTGAAACAAATGAGAGCGGGAAAAGCAGAAGGTTTGGATGGTATTGCTGTGGAGTGTATAAAGAAGGGTGGAGATGTGATAATAGATTGGTTGGTGAAACTTTTCAATGTGTGCTTTGTTGTGTCAATGGTACCAATAGACTGGAAGAGTGCATGTATTGTGCCGTTGTACAAGGGGAAGGGAGATCGGCAGGAGTGTTCAAGTTATAGAGGTATTAGTTTATTGTCAGTGGTTGGAAAGCTGTATGGCAGGGTGTTGATAGAGAGGATAATAAAGTGTACGGAAGTTGCAATAGGAGAAGAACAGTGCGGTTTTAGGAGGGGAAGAGGGTGCGTGGATCAGATGTTTGCAGTAAGACAGTTATGCGAGAAGTATTTAGAGAAGCATAAGGAGATATTTTGGGCTTTTATGGACTTGGAAAAAGCGTATGATCGTGTGGACCGTGAAGCAATGTGGAAGGTGTTAAAGATTTATGAAATAGGAGGAAATTTGTTAGAAGCAGTTAAGAGTTTTTATGAAGGGAGCAGAGCATGTGTGAGAGTAGGAAATGGTGAGTTGAGTGAATGGTTTGTGGTAAAGGTAGGTTTGCGACAGGGTTGTGTAATGTCACCATGGCTGTTTAACATGTTTATGGATGGTGTGGTGAGGGAGGTGAAAAGGAGAACTATGGGAAGAGGATTGGGTTTAGTAGGAAAGAATGGTAGAGATTGGGAGTTGAATCAGTTGCTGTTCGCTGATGACACAGCATTGGTGGCGGATTCTGAGGAGAAACTGCAGCGGGTAGTCAAAGAGTTTGGTGTGGTTTGTGGAAGGAGGAAACTGAAGGTGAACGTCAATAAAAGTAAAGTAATGGTGTGTAATAGGGGAGAGCATAGGGTGAATCTAGATGTGAGGCTGGATGTGGAAATATTGGAACAAGTAGAGTGTTTTAAATATCTAGGAGGAACGATAAGCAGGAGTGGAGGTATGGAAGTGGAGGTAAAACAGAGAGTGTGTGAAGGAAGGAAGGTTTTCGGAGCAATGGGAAGTATGTGGAAGACGAGAAATCTCGGAGTGAAAGTAAAAAGTGCACTGTATCAAGGAATTGTTGTGCCAACAGTGATGTATGGGGCTGAGACATGGGCTCTGAAGAAAAAGGAGAAAAGAGGGCTGGATGTGATGGAGATGAGCTGCTTGAGGAGTATGTGTGGAGTTACTCGTAGAGACAGATTGAGGAATGAAGAGATACGTAGGAGAGTGGGGCAGCAGGAACATTTGTCAGCCAGAGTGGACAGAAGGGTGCTGAGCTGGTATGGTCATGTTGAACGAATGGGAGATGAAAGGCTTACTAAGAGAATATGTGAGTCAGGTACAAGGGGAGATAGAAGGGCAGGAAGACCCCCATTGAGATGGAGAGACTGTGTAAGAAAGGCTTTGGATGATAGAGGAATGACTATAGATCAGGCAGGGGAAGTGGTGGTGGACAGGAGTGAATGGAGAATGCTTGTGAATAGTTGAGTGAACGCGTGGTCATTTGGAGTAAGGGGTCGGGCGCAAGTTCAACTAGATAATAGTCCATCAGGCGCCTGGCCCGGGGGGACGATTAATATGAAGGGTGTGCCTGGAAGTGTGGTGGGAGGGCTTGTGGCTTTGGCTCCGCTGCATGTCTGCCTGCCGAGATCGGAACCTCTCCGGGTGGTCAGGGGCTGGGGGAGTGCTGGAGCGACCTTGGTAACCCTGGTCTCTGGGTCTTCTCCTGGGTGACCTGGATGTGTGTGAGTTTGTGTTTTTTATCTGTGTTTATTTGTTGTTTTATGTTGTTTTTGTGTTTTCCCTGTTCTTGCTCTGTCTTGAGTCGGCTACCCCCAAAATGGGGATTGGGCCTGAGCATATAGATAGATAGATAGATTTATTAATATTAAGATTAGATAACCTAAAGCTAAAGTGAATACAGGATAATTTATTTACAATATTGGAGGCCTCTCTCTATTCAGAGGCTTGTATGCAGTTGTCTGGTTATCTTCTTGTCTCGCTGGATTGTAGTGTTTGTCTCGTCTAGCGGTGGTAGTAACGAGTTTAACCGCCAGGGTAAATGGAGGGAAACGGAGGGGGTCGATGTTGCATTTGCATAAAATCGGCCTCCTCGTAGTCCAAATCCGGGCCAGGTACAGGCGGCCATTGTTTACCTGGTGCCTGGGGGCATGTACCAACAAACTGTGGCGGATGTCTAGGCCCACGTATCATAAGCGTATCTAGAGGGCGTTTTCTGGGGGGCTGTGATACAGGTGACTGAAGTAAGTGGTTACGGCTTTTCAGGGAAGACTGCTTCCGGTCCCTCTTCTGGTCTCTTATGGTCGCAATTCTATGGTTTGATGTTGTTGGTTGGTTGGTTCGTGGAAACAGGTTTGTGGTCTGGTTTGGCATGATATTTTCCAGCCCCATCATCTCAATATATATACTGTATATATAAATATATATTTTTGTTTTCCTGGGAATGCCACAGGTGTTTATTAATTTCATTGATTTAATTGATTTGGTATATTTGTAAGTTAATTTGTGGGTTGGTGATAATACAAATACATTTACCTTCAGGAGTAACTCTTAGCGAGGCCTTAATTGATGGGAAAGGAAAGCCTCGCTAAGAGTTACTCCTGAATTAATTTGTGTAATCCATTCATGTAATCATTAGGCTATCATAGTGCAGATGGGTATAAGTACATGCTTAGATTAATATCCAGTATTTGAGAGTGCGCGCGTAAACCTTCAACTGTCTTGATAGCATAATGGTTAGTATACAAAAACATTTAGTAGCACACTTGTATTTGTGAAATATACTTGTATATATATATATATAAATACATATACTATATATATATATATATATATATATATATATATATAGGATGTCACACGAGTTATGAAAAATACTCTCATAAATGAAATACGCAATTCGAAGTAAAAAATGTTCCTTATATATATGTTTTTTTTTCTGTGAAAGTGTTTGGTAATAAGTCATTTAAATTTGATGGTTAGCGAGGTGGTGGTCATGGGAGGGAGGAAGGTAGTAGGCTACGCTGGTGCCACTATGAGGAAGTTTACTCTATTTTGTTCGTTATGCCATGATATCTTTGAAATAGGGAATATTTCTAAACTGCTATAATATGGATTTGTCAATTAGTATAATAGGATGCCTTGCATAATATGTACTGTGTATATATATATATAATTTTTTTTTTTTTTTTTTTTTTTTTTTTTTTTTATACACCCAGCCGGACTCAAACTTCCAAAAGTCAGGACGAATGTCCAACTTTTAATCCACTACACCACGGAATGATAAAGGAAGCTTAATCTTTTCCTATTTATATTAAGGAGAAGGGAAATCCTACTTGTAGAATATATTCAAATTCATGCAGAAGTCGTACGATCCATATTCCGGGATACCATACAGGGATTTTTACAAGTTTCCCCACGCTACTCGGGTTATAGAGATTTAATTTAATTATGACTTCTCCCGGGGAGTGCTAGGTGGCTGATACAGACAGCTGGATATCCTGTTTCACTACCTAGCCTCCCTTGCTGGTCCTTTCTGTGCCTCACCATTATTGAGGGCAACCACAGTCTGCCCTCGTAAATACCTTCTCTTTGTATAAATACACTATACCACAAACACATCACATATTACACTACCTTTTCAAAATGTAATATACAGGGTGATTCAGAATTGCAAGCATTAAATTCGAGGACGGCCTCTTTGGGTAATTTTAAACATCAATGTAGCTGAGGTAAAATGTCGAATTATACATAGTTTAGCTGTTACAGTACATTTACGATGTTGTATTAATGAGGGTGGAAGGTGAAGGGATATCCCCATAGAGTTTTATGCACATTTATTCACAGATCTCGACAGTGTGCTCCTCTTTGCTACAGGCTAAAGAAAATGTTCAAAGTGGCCCCCATGTGCCTGCAACACACTGTACTCCTGTACTCATGATGTGTGGAAAATATCTTCGGAAATCTACGCGGGTTTCCCTTCACTTTCCACCCTCATTAATACAACATCGTAAATGTACTGTAACAGCCAAACTATGTATCATTTGACATTTTACCATAGATACATTGTTGCTTAAAATTATCCAAGGAGATCGTACTCCAATTTAATGTATGCAATTCTGAATCACCATGTATAATGACAAATTATGACTAACACGATCGTGCCTTGGAGTCCCTAGGGGAGGGGGAGGAGGGGGGGGGGGGGGGGCAGAAATGCTCCCAGTGGATTGATGGCCCTTGATGCTGACCCATCGAAATGCACTGGACCGGGACCTCCCATTCTCACTATAGATTTCTGCAACATTTGTGGCCTTTCCTCTAACTTCCACTCTGTGGAACACCACCTCTACTCTGCTAACCCTGACCTTCTCTTCTCTTCCCCGGACATGGAAGCAAAAGTCTTTCGAAGGGAAATCAAAGAAGTACTGCCGAAGAGCCTCCCAGTCGGCAGCGCCAAAGTGCCACAAGCGCCGCCGGTTGGGAGGTTCAGGTAGACGTACTGGAGAGATAGGACAGGTAAGAGATAGAATATTATGGTCGGAGCCCAACGGAGAGAAAAGATTTGCAGTATAAGCAGAAGGGTTAGAGGTTAGAAATAAGTCAAGAATGTTGGGCCGATCTCCAAAGCAATCTGGGATATGGGCGGGTTGCTGGACTAATTGCTCTAGGCCATTTAAGATAGAAAAGATTTAGGCTTCTTCACCAGGTTGGGAAGTGGAAACAGAGGAGAGCCATTGGCGTACGTGGTGATCATTGAAATCTCCTAAGATGGAGAATTCTGCGAAAGGAGAGATGGATAGAATTTGTTCCACTTTAGAAGTTAGATAGTCAAAGAGTTTTGGATAGTCAGTAGAATTAGGGGAGAGAAAGACAGCGCAGAAATATTTAGTTTGAGAGGGACAAGAAAGCTTTAGCCAGAGAGTTGAGAACTCAGAAGAATCTAAGTTGGGAATACAAGAGAAAGCAAGATTGTTGCGTACATAGACGCAACATCCACCTTTGGCTCGAAACTGAGGATAGAGATAGTAGGAGGATACAGAGAAGGGTTTGCTGTCAGTAGTCCCAGACAACTGTGTCTTGGTGAGAAAGAGAAGATCAGAGTTGGCAGAGGAGAGGTGGTGTTTCACAGAGTGGAAGTTAGAGGAAAGGCCACGAATGTTACATACATTAATAGTATGAGTAGAAGAAGGCGATTCAGAGCATTTTGGTAAGCCGTTACCAGGGGACAGACTGATGGGGCCATTTCTGGTCACCCACCCACCCTCCCCTCCCTTGGGACTCCGAGGTGGGTCGAGGTTTCGTATTTTTTTTTGTTTTCTTTGAAAAACTTAGTGTAGTATGTAAGGTGTTTGTAGTATAATGTATTGATAGGAGGAGATGGTGTTTTGGAGGGCAGGTTGGGGTTGCCCTCAATATTGATGAGATACTGAAAGGATCAGCTAGGGAGGCCAGGTGGTGAAACAGGAGTTCCAGCGGTCCTTATCAGTCACCTAGCTCTCCTCGGGAGTACCGCCCTGTTCGGCTGGCGTCTACAGCCTCCTCCTATGAAGAATGGGACTACTGACAGCATCCCCTTCTCTGTATCCTCCTACTATCTCTATCCTCATTTTCAAGCCAAATGTGGTTGTTGTGTGTATTGCTTTCTCTCGCGTTCCCAACTTTGATTCTTCTGGATTCTCAACTCTCTGGCTAAAGCTTTCTTGTTACTCTCAAACTAAATATGTCTGAACTGTATATATCTACCCTAATTCTACTGAATTTCCACAATTCTTTAGCTATCCAACTTCTAAAGTGGAACACATTCTATCCATCTCTGTTTTTGCAGATATCTCCATCTTAAGAGGTTTCAATGTTCACCACCCCCCATGGCTCTCCTCCCATTTCACTAACCAACCTGGTGAACAAACCTACATCTTTTCTATCCTAAATGACCTAGAGCAGTTAGTCCAGCACCCAACTAGAATTCCTGACCGTCTTGGAGATTGGTCCAACATTCTTAATTTATTTCTAACTTCTATTCCTTTTACTTACGCTGTAAACCATTTATCTCAGTTGGGCTCCTCCGATCACAACATTATCTCTGTTACCTGTCCTATCTCTCTAGTACGGCCACCCAATCCTCCCAGCCGTCGCCGCTTGTGGCACTTAGGCACTGCCGATTGGGAGGTTCTTCAGCACTACTTCTTTGATTTCCCATGGAATGATTTTTGCTTCCGTGGCCGGGGACCCTAGGAGTGTGCCGAGCGCATAACCAAGGTAATCCTCCCAGGCATGGAGGCACACATTCTATTTTCTTTCTCCAGTTTAATGCAAACAAATTTTGGTTTACTTATGCTTGTTCTACTGATGTCCACAATGAGGAGGAAGCATTGAAACAGTACCATCACCTTCAAACTCAAGAATCTCGTTAATTATATGTTTCTGCCCGAAATCAGGCCAAATATGTTCTTCGACTAGCCAAAAACTCTTTCATCAATATAAAAATTTCTGAACTTTCCAACTCTAGCTCTTCCCAAGCTTTCTGGCATCTAGCCAAGAACCTCTCCAACAATTTAACTTCCTCGTCTTTCCCTCCTCTTTTCCACTCCTATGGCACCACCGTCAAGTCTTCCTATGACAAAGCTGAATTCTTCACTCAAACCTCGCTAAAAACTCCATATTGGATGTTTCTGGTGCTATTCCTCCCTCTCCACCCCACTCTCACTTACTTATGCCCGATATCATAATCTCTTTAAGTATGTACTTTCTGCCCTCTCTGGGCTTAATCCTTGCATGCACTGGGGGTTGCCATTTAGTATTCAGAATTAAAATAATCTTAATCTCTTAATTACCTCTCCAAAATTAGTTTTCTGCCCACAGCTCTTCCCACAAATATCTAATTTCCAAACAACCCTCCTTCGGTTTTTTATCCCTCCAATTGTAACTTTGTCTCTAATTTCCATTCTGACTGTTCCATAGCTGCAACCATGGATGGCCATCGTTCACTTCTGCAACCTATCAACTACGGTGTTCCTCAGGGTTCTGTTCTGTCTCCAGTTTTCTTTCCAATATATGTTAATGATCTCCTCAACTGTACCTCTAGTCACATCCCCTCATATGCTGATGACTCTACTTTATTCTATTCATCTAGTTTCTTGCAACAACCGAGCATGCAATCACTCAAAAAGTCGCATAACGAGGCCATAGCACGTCTGTCTTCTGTCTATCAAATTTTCTGATTGGGGCAGACAAAATCCTGCTACTTGCAATGCCTCCGAGACCCAATTTCTCCTTCTATCTACCTGTCGCTATCTTCCACAAGACTATCAATTAATCTTCAACAATACACAAATTAACCCTTCATATTCTCTCAATATTCTTGGTGTATCTTTTTCATCAATCCTTTCTTTAAAGATAATATTACCACTCTTGCGAAAGCAGCTTACCAGAAGTTAGGTGTGGCTAACTGTCTCTGTGCGGGTTACAACCCACAGAGACAGTTAGCCATGCATGCTCTGTATAGGGGCACAGTGTGCCCATGTATCGAGTATTATTTGCATGTGTGGGGAGGTTCCACCCATACCACACGTCTTGAAAGAGTAGAGTCAAAAGCATTTCGCCTCATCAACTCAGTTCGTACAATAGTTCCCTACAATCTCTTTATACATGCTGCAATGTTGTATATCTTTCACTATTCTATCGTTATTTCAACAAAAGTGTTCTTCAGAGCTCTCTCATGGCATACACCCTCCCTTGCGGCGAGTTTGAGGCACCCACCTTTCAACACAGTCCCACTTTAATTTGGATCTTTGTCACTCGATTGATTTTTGGGGAGACACTCATTACAGGCAGCCTGCCTTCTGTCTTCTTCATAAACATAAATAACACAAGTTGATAAAATGGAAATATTGTAGCTAACTTAGATTTCCTCCTCCATTTCGCTATGCTTGTCAGTGAAGACTAAAAGAGATAACATGTGAATATATGTACAACTCTGTATGGGCCTATGCTGAATGTATAATAATAAACATTAACCAGGCATTGCTAAAGTCAACTTTGATATATTTACATCAAATCATAAAGGAAAGAGAAACATGAAATATTTTCCATACACCGAAAAATGTCTCTCATTCACGAAAAATCCTAAGTATGAAGTGCAGACTCCCATTTTCTTATGTTCTTATGTTCTTATAATATTTTAATAATTCTCACAAACTTCCTAGCAACAGTAAAAGCCACCATCACAAACCCAAAACAATAGTTCACATACTTATCAATTCGTCAACAAAACACTCAAAATGCTGCTGAAACAAAAAATACATGAAAGTTTACAGATGGTAACCTTTTTTAGAAGCCGAATTTTGCATTGAATTCCGTAAGCCTCTTACTGTGGTGCCCGGTCTCTGTTTGGTGAACAAATATACATACCAATATGCAAATTCAAAACTCACACACGTATTTGTATAAACAAAAATATTCGTGCAAAATTATTACATAAGCTGCTTTTCCTGTTGGTAATCTAGGATTGCGTTAAAATAGTATACTAGAATTTACAGTATAAATATGGTTTATGTGTGTCTAGTTTATCATGAAAGGAAGTGAAGGCATAATTATTCAGTGTAGAGTCTCTATTTTCTGTTTAAAACATTATTTCTGCTGATAACACGATTACATGGTTTGTGAAGGATAAGCTAATATTCTCATTCGATCCTTGTTTCATTGGGCGTATTTGTGTGTCTATTTATTTACTCGCTGGCCTTTCTCTCTCTCTCTCTCTCTCTCTCTCTCTCTCTCTCTCTCTCTCTCTCTCTCTCTCTCTCTCTCTCTCTCTCTCTCTCTCTCGCTGACGCACATCAAATAAGCAACAAACCTTTCATTTATTTTCCACACAAAACCAACATTAAATAACAGCCAGAGGAAACCTGTCCAGGCCAATGTAACACAAACAGTGACCTGGAGGGATGGACGTGGCTTAGAGAGAGAGAGAGAGAGAGAGAGAGCTTCAAGCCTTGCTTCCATATGTAATTATATAATATTATTGTATTGTATGTGTGCCGAGATTTGTAGAATTGTTGCTCATATGTTAAATATAAGATACATATCTATGTAGATACCACACTATTTTATTCTTCATTCTTCATTACATTCTAGTTATCATTAAACGGCTTTTTCATTTTTAGGATGGATCTCGGAGAAACCGGGAGGAAATAGCCGAACATACTTAAATATGCATCATAAACGTGGAATAGAATCCTGATAAAATGTGAGTATTACACAACTGTTAATATAATGTGAGTATTACACAACTGTTAATATAATGTGAGTATTACACAACTGTTAATATATACTGTATTCATTATGCTCACAACATTTACTGTGTACATTGAGTTTTGCATAATTTTTTTTTACAGTGTATTATATATGAACTATGCATATACTTTTGAGCATATAATTAACACGTAGGATAGGCGAGGATGCATGTATAATGGGCAAATAAGCATCATACTTGAATATTCTCTCAAATCTTAGTCGGGGCTTTTCCGGAAGTATGCAAGGATGATTATATATGTCAGCCAAGTTATGTGTTTATTTTGTATTTATTCATTCGCTTATTATTTACAAAAGGTTACATAACAAAGCAAGAAACAACCTACTTGCTGGTTCTGGGTAGTGTGGGGAACATAATTAAGCAATCAATTATTCGAGAACAAACACAGTTAATCGGGGTTTGAGGAGATGTATTTATCCACATGACTTTTGATATTTAGGTTGTGCAACAGTCTACGACATCGCTTGAGAGGTTGTTTCACAGGTCAGGCACTCTGTTGAACACAAATTATGTTTCGCATCGTGTGGATGAAATGTTTTTTTGATTCTTTAATCTCCATTACCTATGGTGTAATTTGAAAATTTAAGCTGATGTACCTATTGGCATCTACATCATCATGACCTATACTGTATTTATTTATATAATCTATGAATCATATTAGGTACTTTTCGCTATGCTATCCCCAGATATCTCTCTCTCTCTATCTCTCTCTCATACACACACACACACACACACACACAGGTAGAGAGAGGAAGGACCGTGTACCATCAACATACAATAACTATATGGGTAACAACCTGTAATGAAACTCGTATTACTCAGAGCCAGTCTTTGAGTCAGTCACTATGGTTGTTATAGTCCCACCAGCTACACTGTATAATTACTGTCTGACTACCTCTGTCACTACCTACCATTACTCAGTCAGGGTTGTAATAGTCCCACCAGCTACACTATACTGTATAACTACTGTCTGACTACCTCTGTCACTACCTCACATTACTCAGTCAGGGTTGTGATAGTCCCACCAGGTACACTGTATAATTACTGCCTGACTACCTCTGTCACTACCTCACATTACTCAGTCAGGGTTGTGATAGTCCCACCAGCTACACTATACTGTATAACTACTGTCTGACTACCTCTGTCACTACCTCACATTACTCAGTCAGGGTTGTGATAGTCCCACCAGGTACACTGTATAATTACTGTCTGACTACCTCTGTCACTACCTCACATACTCAGTCAGGGTTGTTATAGCCCCACCAGGTACACTGTATAATTACCGTCTAACTACCTCTGTCACTCCCTCACATTACTCAGTTAGGGTTGTTATAGCCCCACCAGGTACACTGTATAATTACTGCCTGACTACCTCTGTCACTACCTCACATTACTCAGTTAGGTTTGTTATAGCCCCACCAGGTACACTGATGTAATTACTGTGTAACTACCTCTGACACTCCCTCACATTACTCAGTTAGGGTTGTTATAGCCCCACCAGGTACACTGTATAATTACTGCCTGACTACCTCTGTCACTACCTCACATTACTCAGTTAGGTTTGTTATAGCCCCACCAGGTACACTGATGTAATTACTGTCTAACTACCTCTGACACTCCCTTACATTACTCAGTTAGGGTTGTAAGAGTACCACTAACTACACTGTATAATTGTTGTCTGACTACCTCTGACACTCCCTCACATTACTCAGTTAGGTTTGTTATAGCCCCACCAGGTACACTGATGTAATTACTGTCTAACTACTTCTGACACTCCCTCACATTACTCAGTTAGGGTTGTAAGAGTACCACTAACTACACTGTATAATTGTTGTCTAACTACCTCTGTCACTCCCTCACATTACTCGGTTAGGGTTGTAAGAGTACCACTAACTACACTGTATAATTGTTGTCTGACTACCACTGTCACTCCCTCACATTATCCAGGCTGACATAAGTACCATGGGATCATTACAGCATGACTGCCTTGATATTCACTGTCAAGTTTATGCTAATTCTGTTGTTGACTTTTTTAACTGATTTGCAATTCTCTATTTCACATTTTTGCTTCCCAACTTTCCTTTATGTGTCGCTTACCATTATGTGTGCCTTGCCCATTATATTTCCTTGCCCTATTTCGTAATGTTAATAACATTATTGATCTGGTCAACTTACCATCCAAAGTGTATTTCATGTTGTCTTCCCTCATTTTGCATTTATATTATTTTTCGCATTCCCTTATTGTTCTGCCTGAATACTCTTCGTCCTTCTCTCTCTCGTTATTTGTCCTATTTCATCTTATCTTAATACAAAATAGTTTTCCCTTTTCTTTAACATGTTTAACATTTCGTAGTGTCCTTGATATGTTCCTCAATCTCCGTTTTGTTTCTGCTCTTCCTAACTTCGAATTTTGTCTTTAATTGGCCATATTTGCTCATCTACCTCCATTTCTCAGGGTTCTGTACTGTCTCCAATTATCTTTCTAATATTCATTAATGATCTCCTCAACTGTACCTCTAATCCTATCCACTCGTATGCTGATGACTCTACTTTACACTATTAAACTATTTTTTTCACATCAACCCAGCATGCAATCACTCCAAGACTCATGTGACTAGGCCATAGAACGCCTATATGCTGAACTGTCAATTAAATTTGATTGTGGCAGATACAATCTTGTTACTTTCAAGGCCTCCAAGACGTAATTTCTCCCTCTATTTCTCCGTCACAGTCTTCCGCATGAATACCAATTATATTTGAACATTACACAAATCAACCCTTCATCTTCTCTCAATGTTCGAGGTGTATTCTTTTCATCCGACCTTTCTTGGAAAGATCATATTACCACTCTTGCTAAAGCAGCTTCCCAAAAGTTAGGTGTGCTCAACTGTCTCCGTAGGTTCTTCACCCCCGTACAGCTTTTTGCTCTGTATCGGTACACAGTGCGACCCTGTATTGAGTATTGTTCGCATGTGTGGGAAGGCTTCACCCATACTGCACTTCTCAATAGCATTTCGCTCATCAACTTACTTCCTCTTACTAGTTCCCTACAATATTTGTCTACATGCCGCAATGTTGCATATCTTTCACTTTTCTATTGCTATTAAAACAATATGTATTCTTTAGAACTCTCTCAGTGCACACCTACTCCCTTGCAGCGAGTGTGAGGCACCCGATTTTCAACACAGTCCCGCTTTTATTTTGTCCAGCTCTCCAACCCAAAAATTGGCACATTTGTTCAGTCTTTCTTATACTCAACAGAACTCTAGAATTCTCTCCTTCAATCAATCTTTTCTTCATCCTATGACTTAAACTGCTGTAAGCTTTGTGTGTCAAGGCATTTTGACCCCACCGTCCCTTGCATTTGGCTCTGTCACTCTTTCGGCTTCGGGCGAGACACTCTTTACAGGCAACCTGCTTTTTGTCTCCTTCATACATATAGGAATATATATATATATATATATATTTCAATTCTAACCCTCATCTCATTATTTTGTATATTCCTTTGTTAACCTGTTTATTCCATTCTAATACCCCCATCTCTCTCCCTCTCTTTCAATATCATGTAGAATAATATCGGTTGTGTTAGCTCTGTTATTGTACCGGCCTCAGCCTCCCGAACGATAGCAAAACAATTCCCAAAACCTAAATTCCAAGCACGCATGACAGAGCGGTATTTAGGACTGTTATTGAAACTTTCCAGCAATATACATTTACAAATTTGCATATTTATTTAGGAATACAGAAGGAAATAGATTATCATATCATGTTATTTTATGAAGCTGGCAGTATGTTTGGTTGAACATTTATTACAAATGAAAATACTCCATTCCTTCAAGTACGTTGTTATTAAGTATTGAGTGAAAAGAGATACACTTAAACCATGTATAATAATGCATAACACGTTTCCTGTAATGCAAACATGGCTCTAAATTGTCTACAGTCAGAATATAATATAATACGATATTTCTGGGCGGTAAGAAAAGTGAAATAGGACTTGATTAAAAAAATAAAGCAAACACCATCAAGAAGACTAATATTCCTCCATGACTGTCTGGAGGCACCGCATACTCTCTCTCTCGCTCTCTCTATCTCTACTATATAGTATCTCGTGTCCCATATATGTTCATATCGTGATAGTTATATTTACTTTGAAAAGCAACATTCAATTGCCCCCGGACACCTAGCAAGTCTCCCAGATGTATCCCGTCCCCCCCCCCCCCCCCCCCCCATGAGTCTAGGGTCAGGAACCCTGGTGGAATGGGGATAACTAAACCCAGGTAATAACATATACCAGGTTCTTTTCGCGTACGAAGCATAGTAATGTCTCAAGGTGTTGATAGTGCCTTGCCAAAGAGTTTTAGAGTTGGTGACCTGGTTCTTATGGAGATTACTCAATGCAGTGAGCGACATATGCTGGGCCTCAAAGGCTACAATGTCATTTATAGGCAAGCTGAACAAATATAGGTGAGCGAAATGAACCCTTATTCTCTTGGATTGTGAGCTCTTGGTCACTTAGCCAACCATTCACTAAAGATACCCTATAGAACCACTCCAGGGCCACCAAGGATACTAACAAATACTGGACCAAATCGACAAAGAATGCAAGTGTAGATGAGCATGGATTTTATAATAGGGGTTAGGCAGACTGCTAAACTGTGAAAACAACGGCCTTCTGGGGGCTGAGCTGTCGCCTGAATAAAAGTAAGGCTTCTTAGTTGACATCGAGCTCTGATGCAGGGGAGAAGCTTTCAAGTTTGGCAGATAGATAAGTTGTCTATATATTGTACACTGCCGCAGAAATGGAGGATGGTGAGACAAACGACAGGACAGAGAGCGACTATGACAATCATTACATTCCTTAATCTAAAGCTGTTTGGAATATTGGTTGTATTGTGTTGGATATGGCACTGGGGCTACATGTAGCAGTCGTGTGGGGACCATTCATTCCACCTCAGGAGTAGCATAAAGAATAAACAAAGGATATAGATCACGTTAGGAGGACACTCATTTCAGCCAATTACAGTTCACGGCAGCCCTATCTACTGTAACTATAAAGGTGGGATCCCAGCCTCATGCTGTAGGAAAACTGTCAGAGAGGAGCACATGGTCCCCTGGGTTACTCAACATGCTGCACTTAGGATCTAGTTTAGGAACTTTATGACTATCTCTGATGCAAACTCATACACCATACAGACATACCAGAACTTAGCTAGGATAAGGACCTATAGAATCGGAGGAGCCTGTCTGTGTCTGCACCCCAGCGTGTGTTCACAAAACACTTCTTGTTATTATGGCACTTCAAACAGTATTGTCGTACGTATTCAATGTGGTGGGCTGAGCCTTTTTCAGAGTGAGGGTTGGTGTTCTCTACTTCCCATAGCCCATTCTATCTTTTTCTCCCTCTGCATCTCTAATTTTTGTCAAATGGCGTAGGGATGCGGCGACCCCAACGGCCGCCACTTTCTGGTGTAGGTAGCCTCATCTGTGGTGGATTGGTAATAAATTTTCACCACCGCTTTCTCCTGCAAGACGTAGAATTCGGCTAAAGGGAATCGGGGGCGGGAGGCTTGATATCCTTCTCCCCTTAAATAAATCTAGCAAACAAACGAGACAGAGATAGGGGCGAGGGAACGCGTTCCTGGTCCCGGACCCTAAGAATAGGAGCTTTAAATGTGCAAGGATGTAGTACGAATGAGAAGCAAGAGGACATTGGAAGGCTATTTGAAAGAAGGAAGTATGATGTGCTTGCACTGAATGAAACAAAGATGAAAGGAGAGGGAGAGGTGGATTTTGGAAACGTGATAGGTAGAAAGTCTGGAGTAGATGAGCAAGTCCGTGGGAAAGAGGGAGTGGCTTTTATTGTGAAGGAGGAGTTGAGAGAGGCTAATGTGGGTGCGAATGCGGTTTAAGGGTCAAAGGTGGGTTTTTGTAAGTGCTTATGGTCCAGGAAGTGAAAGGAAGTTAGACGAGGTGGAGGGTTTTTGGCAGGATTTGAGAGATTGTTTACAAGGGTTTAATGAAAATTAAAAATGTATAGTTTTACGGGACCTAAATGCTAGGGTACGAAATGAGCCTGTTGAGGGAGTCATCTGTAGTTTTGGTGTGGATGGTGTAAACGAGAGTGAGAAAGACTGAAAATTGTATGTGGAGAGTGCAGATTGAGTGTAGGTAAGACATTCTTCAAAAAAAGGTGTATATACATTATACAAGTAGCCTACACATGGCACAGACTTTTGAAGGGGCGAGATTGTAGAGAGGGCATTGATGGATTATGTGCTGGTGACAAGGGAAAGATTGTGTAAACTGCTGGATGTGAA
This sequence comes from Paralithodes platypus, assembly GCA_032716605.1. Lineage (NCBI taxonomy): Eukaryota > Metazoa > Arthropoda > Malacostraca > Decapoda > Lithodidae > Paralithodes > Paralithodes platypus. The sequence continues at coordinate 45,809,168 of CM064567.1, read as the reverse complement.
TGTGATGAGAGGTGAGGCAGAGGGTGTGTCGGATCAGTACCTGGTGGAGGGAAAGCTAAGAGTTAGGAGTTACAGGAGAATGAGAGACAAGCGTGAAGTAAAAGAGGTAATAAAAGTAAGTGAGTTAGAGAAGAGTGCAACAGAGAGGGCTACAAGAAAAGACTAAATGAAAAGTGGATGGAAGTGAGAGAGATGGAAGAGAGAGCGGTAGAGATTGAATGGCAACAGTTTTTTATTATTATTATTATTATTATTATTATTATTATTATTATTATTATTATTATTATATTATTATTATTATTATTATTATTATTATTATTATTATTATTATTATTATTATTATTATTATTATTATTATTATTATTATTATTTTATTATTATTATTATTATTATTATTATTATTATTATTATTATTATTATTATTATTATTATTATTTATTATTATTATTCTTATTATTATTATTATTATTATTATTATTATTATTATTATTATTATTATTATTATTATTATTATATTATTATTATTATTATTATTATTATTATTATTATTATTATTATTATTATTATTATTATTATTATTATTATTATTATTATTATTATTATTATTATTATTATTATTATTATTATTATTATTATTATTATTATTATTATTATTATTATTATTATATGAGATGCCGAAGTCTCCAGCCAGGGTGCAGAAACACCAGCAAGATGAATCCACACAAAACACCCGGAGGCACTGGAGAGAGACTACGGCAACTTAGGAAAAAACAAATATATATACATACAGTATATTAAACACAGATAACATATTATGCAGTGGAGGATATCAAGTATACATTTAATACAATAAAATATAATAAAATAAGTTTAAAAATTAGACTTAATGCTGCCAAAAAACATTAACTCTAGACTTAAAAATGGAGATATGAGCTGAATTGACTAGCTCATTTGGCAACTTATTCCACAAGTCAACCATGGCCGGCACAAAACACCGTGAAAACTGTGTAGTAGAAAAATTAACACGGCTCATGGCAAGATCATTAGGATTGCTTGTGAATCTAGTTGCACTAGCCCGGACATAAGGCCCAGGCAGAACCTCATGTAAGGGATGCTGAGGGTTGTTAAAAACTTTAAATAAAAGACTAAGGGCACCAACTTTACGTCGATGACACAGATCAAGAGACAAATGAGGTAGAATAAAACTGATTGAATTTAGTGACCTGTCAAGCAACTTGAGATGGCAGTCAGCTGCTGAGAACCAGACAGGTGAGCAGTACTCGAATTGTGGCAAAATGAAAGCATAACAAGACTTGATAACTGTGGCGTCACAAGCAAATTTGTTATAAACCTTGCGAAGCAGACCAATTTTTGGGGAAATGGAAGAGGAGAAAGAACGAATATGTAAAGGGTCGGGCGCAAATTGGACTAGATCATAGTCCATTAGGCGCCTGGCCCGGGGAGACGATTAATATGAAGGGTGTGCCTGGAAGTGTGGTGGGAGGGCTTGTGGCTTTGGCTCCGCTGCATGTCTGCCTGCCGAGGTCGGAACCTCTCCGGGTGGTCAGGGGCCGGGGGAGTGCTGGAGCGACCTTGGTAACCCTGGTCTCTGGGTCTTCTCCTGGGTGACCTGGATGTGTGAGAGTTTGTGTTTTTTATCTGTGTTTATTTTTTGTTTTATGTTTTTGTGTTTTCCCTGTTCTTGCTCTGTCTTGAGTCGGCTACCCCCAAAATGGGGATTGGGCCTAAGCATATAGATAGATAGATAGAAGTTTGGGATCCAAACGCAGAGTATCCACATTCTCAATTTGCTCGCCAGAAACTTGTAGATAAGGATGGGGAGGATCCAAGGTACGAGATCTGCTGATGATAATGGAGTGTGTTTTACTAGCATTAAGTTTCATATCCCAAAGTTCACACCATGATGTAATTTTGGCTAAATCCCTACTCAGAGCAGTAAACAATTATGTGGCGATCTATTGATGATGGAATTGACGCATATAAAGTTGTATCATCGGCATAGAAGATTAGTTTATTTTCAAGCTCGGAACACAGGTCAGCAGTAAAAATAATAAAAAGCAAAGGCCCAAGGACACTGCCTTATGGAACGCCAGAAACAACAGGAACAGAAGGGGAATGACACCCATCAATGACCACAATCTGAGATCTTTTCGTCAAAAAATCTTCAAGGATTCTTAAAAAAAAATTGCCACCAATACCGATGAGCTGTAACTTATACAGAAGTGCTTTATGGTTGACTAAGTCAAAAGCAGAACTAAAGTCAATAGCCACGACATGAGACTCATGTCCCTGGTCCAATGAAGATTGCAAGTCATGGGTTAGTGTCAGAAGCGCATCACATGTACCCAGTCCCTTACGAAAACCAAACTGCGAGTTTGGTATCAAATTATGACTATTACAATAAGAGGAAAGGCGTCTGGACAAAAGCCTCTCACAGAGCTTGGATAGGATAGGCGTAATGGAGATAGGGCGATAGTCATTAGGAGATGATGAGGCAGTATTTCCCTTTGGAATAGGAGTGATCCTAGCTATACGCCAGCAAAGAGGAAAACTACCCGATTTCAAAAGCAACCTAAACACCACGGCCAATTTAGGTGCCAAGACCACTGCAACCTTTTTAAAAAATAGAGGGAAAAACCCATTCGGGTCTGTGCCACCATAGGTATCAAGATCCAGCAAGTACCTATTCAGATCAGCTGATTTGAATGCCATTGAATTGAGGTTGGGTCTAGGGAAACATGTCAATGGCAAAGACAATTCCTGATTACTCTCCTTATTAATACAAATATTAGATATAATATTGGCCTTCGATAATGGATCAAATGAGATGGAGCCATCAGAATCACAAAGAGGAGGCATGGAGGAATCTATTCCAAATAAAGAGGATTTAAAAGCGGACCACCATTTATGAGGCTGTGTAGCTTCTGCCAGAACATCCTGAAGATGGGAGTTATAATCCCTCTCAGCACCATCATAAACTCTCTGCGCAGCTGCCCTTTTAAAAACATAATTTTCCCAATGCATGAGGGTTTGATTACACCTCCATAGACGAAATGCAGCCTGTTTGTCATCAAATGCACGCTTGCAGTCATCATTAAACCATGCTTTATCCCTGATACAAGACTTAATTGTTTTTGATGGAACTCTTTTGCGAAGGATACCAAGAAGGGAATTGTTGAGAGCTGAAACCGGGTCATGAGATCTTAGTATGTGATTCCACTCAATATTACAAATATCATTACAAACGTTGTCCAAAGTTAACCCGGGATTTAAGGTAGACTTTACGTGAGAGTAATATCAGGAACAGAAAAATCAAGATTAATTTTACACATGATGGCATTGTGGTCGGAAGTGCCAACAGGTACAAGAACGGAGGTTTCTACTATGCCAGGAATATCTGTCAGTACTAGATCAAGACAATTTCCAGACATATGAGTAGGTCCTTGGATTAGCTGTTCACAACCAGATAAGTTTACAAAATCCAGGGCAGCAAGACCATTTCTATTAGTTGAAGAGACCGAGTTCAACCACTCTTGATGATGCGCATTGACATCACCAACAAAAATAAAGGATGATTTGACATCTACAGACTGTATTGAAGCCATGGCTGTTAAGAGGCAGTCATATATGTTATTGTTAACATCAGGATTTCTGTACAGGCTAAAAATGTAATGATTATGATACTTGCTGGAAACTTTAACTAACTGCATCTCATGGCATTTACAAATATGCTTAGTTAAGTGCTGAGCATTATACCCAGATCTCGTATACAAGCTCATTCCATGAGCACGAGGAATAGAATCACGCCGAATAAGAACTGGTTTACTGAAGTTAGGTATAAGAAGTTCAGAATAATCTCTATAACCAGAGACAAGGGTTTCAGAACAAAAGACAATATCATAATCAACAGATGCCAATGTAAGATCCTTGATGTTCTTATAGAGACCACGAATATTGGAATAAAATACACGACAACTTGTAACAGGTTGTCTGTGAGGACCGGGATTAACTTTTATATCAACGGACAAAAGTAGAAACAAAAACAGAAAAAGTTGAAAGCAATCCATACACAAATACATAAAGATGGATATAAATAGGTCGACCCAGACGGAGCCATCACATCTGGGTAAGGTATAAAAGAAGCCCCAAAGACACCACATCCAGGGGGGAGCAGTAGCGGTGGATTTTATTTTTTTAGAAAAGACGAGAAACAGAAAAAGAATGCCAAATCTCCTGAATAATCCACCAGACTCAGAAGTCTTCCTCATTGGCCTGCTAACCACCGTGGGGGAAAAAAACAGGAGATTGCAGGAACAGGAAGGAAAGTTGCTGTATAGCACCAAACAGCAGGGATGGATGAAAACGGACAATGCAGGCTATGGCAGCATCCTAAACATCCATCATGGTAAAATACCATAGGTTTGCTAGATGGCCGTTGAGGCGTTGACTAATATATAGTTCATCCGCCCTTCGACAGGTATTGCTTTTAGTCCTGCAGGGTGTCTAGCCACCCACCCTCCAAGTGAGGACCCGGAGGAGGACCCGGTTTAGTCGCCGACAATCCGACCATGAAACAGGTAGTATCAGATTACATGTTACTGATAGCTGGAATACAGGAGTGAAGGAGTGAAAGCAAGTGCAGAGGTAGTATGCGGTAAAGGGAAAGTAGGAGGCAGATGTATCAGGAAGGGAAGCGAGTGGTAGAATGATACGGTGAGAAAGGCAGTTGAGGAGAAGAGACAGTGTTTTGAGAGGGTTTTACAGGATGGTAGTGTTGAGGTATGGGAGAGGTACAAAGAGAAAAGGAGGGAGGCAAAACGGAAAATTAGAGAAGCGAAAAAAGATGCAAGCGAAAGGTGGGGTCAAAGGTTGAGTGAGAATTTTGAAGAACGAAAGATGTTCTGGAAGGAGGTAAATAGAGTAAGGAAAGGAGGACAAAAGTGAAACATGGAAACAGTGAAACATGGAGAATTACTGGTGGAAGGAGTTGAAGTGAGGAAAAGATATACTGAGTATTTTTAATCTTTGCTAAATGCAAGAGATGAAAGAGAAGCTATGATTGAAGCAGTGGTTGGTGGAGATAGGTTACCCAGGCCACCCAGGTGGCAGGGAATGAATGACAGGCTTGAGGAAAATGAGGTGAAAGAAGCAGTGAAACAAATTAGAGCGGGAAAAGCAGAATGTTTGGATGGTATTGCTGTGGAGTGTATACAGAAGGGTGGAGATGTGATAATAGATTGGTTGGTGAGAATTTTCAATGTGTGCTCTGTGTGTCAATAGTACCAATAGACTGGAAGAGTGCATGTATTGTGCCGCTGTACAAGGGGAAGGGAGATCGTCACGAGTGTTCAAGTTATAGAGGTATTAGTTTATTATCAGTGGTTGGAAAGCTGTATGGCAGGGTGTTGATACAGAGGATAATAAAGTGTACGGAAGTTGCAATAGGAGAATATAGGTGCGGATTTAGGAGGGGAAGAGGGTGCATGGTTCAGATTTTTGCAGTACGGCAGTTATGCAAGAAGTATTTAGAGAAGCATAAGGAAATATTTTGGGCTTTTATGGATTTGAAAAAAACGTATGATCGTGTGGACCGTGAAGCAATGTGGAAGGTGTTACGGATTTATGAAATTGGAGGACATATTTTTGTTAAAAGCAGTTAAGAGTTTTTATGAAGGGAGCAGAGCGTGTGTTGGAGTAGGAAATGGTGAGTTCAGTGAATGGTTTGAGGTAAATGTAGGTTTGCGACAGGGTTGTGTAATGTCACCGTGGCTGTTTAATATGTTTATGGATGGTGTGGTGAGGGAGGTGAAAATGAGAACTATGGGAAGAGGATTGGGTTTAGTAGGAAATAATGGTAGAGATTGGGAGTTGAATCAGGTGCTGTTCGTTGATGACACAGCATTGTTGGCGAATTCTGAGGAGAAACTGCAGCGGGTAGTCAAAGAGTTTGGTGTGGTTTGTGGGAGGAGGAAACTGAAGGTGAACGTAAATAAAAGTAAAGTAATGGTGTCTAATATGAGTGATCGTAGGGTGAATCTAGATGTGAGGCTGGATGTGGAAATATTAGAAAAAGTAGAGTTTTAAACATCTAGTAGAAACGATAAGCAGGAGTGGAGGTATGCAAATGGAGGTAAAACAGAGAGTGTGTGAAGGAAGGAAGATTTTCCGAACAATGGGAAGTATGTGGACGACGAGAAATCTCGGAATGAAAGTAAAAAGTGCAATGTATCAAGGAATTGTTGTGCCAACAGTGATGTTTGGGACTAAGATATGGGCTCTGAAGGAAAAGGAGAGAAGAAAGCTGGATGTGATGGAGACGAGCTGCTTGAGGAGTATGTGCAGTGGAGTTACTTGTAGAAACAGATTGAGGAATGAAGAGATACGTAGGAGAGTGGGGCAGCAGGAACACTTGTCGGCCAGAGTTGACAGAAGGGTGATGAGCTGTTATGGTCATGTTGAATGATAGGAAGATGAAAGGCTTACAAAGAGAATATGTGAGTCAGATACAAGGGGAGATAGAAGGGCAGGAAGACGCCCATTGAGATGGAGAGACTGTGTAAGACAAGCTATGGATGATAGAGGAATGACTATAGATCAGGCAAGGGAAGTGGTAATAAACAGGAATGAATGGAGAATGCTTGTGAATAGATAAGTGAACACCTGGTAATTTGGGGGAAGGGGTCGGGCGCAAGTTGGACTAGATAATAGTCCATCAGGCGCCAGGCCCTGGGACACGGTTTATATGAAGGGTGTGCATGGAAGTGTGGTGGGCGGGCTTATGGTTTCGCTCTGCTGCATGTTTGCTTGCTGAGATCTCCGGGTGGTCAGGGGCCAGGGAATTGCTGGAGGAACCTTGGTGACCCGGGTCTCTGGTCTCTGGGTCTTCTGGATGATCTAGATGTGTGTGAACTTGTATATTGTGTTTGTGTGTTCATTGTGTTTTGTTGTGTTGTCCCTATTCTGGCTCTGTCTTGAGTCCCCCCCCCCCCCGAAAAAAAAAATGGGAAAAGTGGGGATTGGAACTGAGTATATGGATGGATGGATGGTGTGATAATGATATTAATGATATTATAATAATAATGATATGTGTGATATGATGATGGATGGTGATAACGACATAAATACATCTTGGAAGTTATTCGAAACCACTTACCTAAAAGCAGTGCAAGACTGCATACCATCGAAAATACGGCGTCCAGGCCATAATAATAAGCCCAAATGGTGGAATAAAGATATTTCAAACTGCCTGCTTGCTAAAAAATGTGCTAATGATAGATTAAAATCCTCACAAAATGACGAAGAACGGGTGAAATTTGTAGAGCTACGACGCAAAGCCAAAAAGTTAATTAAGCAAAGTAAAAAGACCTTAGAGTTACATATTGCGAATCAAAGTAAAACAAACCCGAAAGAATTCTATAGTTATATCAGAAAGAAAAAAAGTAGTTACTTCAACTGTTGGACCGTTAGTCGATGAAAAAGGAGAATACACCAAAGACGAAGTACAAATGAGTAATGCCCTCAATACCTTCTTTGCATCAGTTTTTACAACAGAAGACCTCAGTGATATCCCTACACCATCGCCGATTCAGATTGATAATTCAGATGTTCTAAGCAATATCACCGTTACAGAGAGAGAAGTATTGAATTGTTTAGATAAACTCAAGGTAAATAAAACGCCAGGACCTGATACAATCTCGCCTAGAGTTCTAAAGGAAGCTAAGAATGAGCTCTCCAAACCACTGACATTACTATTCAATAAATCCTTGCAGTCTGGAACTATGCCTGATCAGTGGAAGCTAGCCAACGTAACACCGATATTCAAAAAAGGCAGCAAATCCCTACCCAGTAACTATCGTCCAATTAGCTTAACCTCAGTTGTATGTAAAATGCTAGAAACGGTCATACGAGACAGACTCGTAAATCACTTGGAGGAAAATAACATACTTAAAGATACTCAACACGGCTTTCGTAAAAAACGTTCCTGTTTAACAAACCTCTTAGACTTCTTCCACGATATCCTCAACCTCTACGATGAGAGTAAAGCTGTAGATATTATATACCTTGATTTTCAAAAGGCCTTTGACAAAGTTCCCCACAAACGTTTACTGCTAAAACTAAAAGCGCATGGAATACAAGACGTGTGTTGAAATGGATAGAAAATTGGCTCAGCAACAGAAAGCAAAGAGTAGTCATAACGGTAAGGCATCTAAATGGACCAATGTAAGTAGCGGGGTACCCCAGGGATCGGTACTAGGACCAATTCTCTTTCTAATTTACATCAACGACATAGATGAGGGTCTCACCTGCACAATCACAAAATTGCTGACGATACAAAAATTGCAAATATCGTACTCTCAAAAGAACAAGTTGACGATATGCAACACAATCTAGATAAATTGTCATGTTGGGCCCAAATTTGGCAAATGAGTTTCAATGCGGATAAATGTAAAGTACTACATGTCGGATACCTAAATGAGAAAGCAAACTATTCGATGAATGGCACTCAGCTTAAGAATGTAAACAGAGAAACTGATCTGGGAGTAACAATATCGAGTAACCTAAAACCGAGTCAACAATGTTCAGAAGTTGTTAAGAAGGCAAACAAAATAATTGGCTTTATAGGCAGGTCATTTGAGCATAAATCCAAAGAAGTTATCCTAACCCTTTACAATTCCTTAGTCCGCCCTCTTCTGGAATACTGCGTTCAATCCTGGTGCCCTTATTACCAAAAAGATATAAACAAGCTAGAACGAGTTCAACGTAGAGTTACCAAAATGATACCTAGCCTAAAGAACAAACCATACGAAGAGCGTCTTAGAGAATTAAATCTATTTCCTTTAACCCAGCGCAGATTAAGAGGCGACTTAATTCAAGTGTTCAAAATCATCAAAGGCATCGACAATATGAACTGTAGTAAGTACTTCACTATCGACCAATCTAATTACACGCGGGGAAACGGTTGCAAAATTATTGGTAAATCTTTTAACTCGCACGAATCTAAGAATTTCTTCTTCAATCGAGTTGTCAACTTGTGGAATGGGCTTCCCGAGACGTTATAGACTGCAGCACCGTTGATTCATTTAAATTCCGCCTAGACAAATATCTCGCATCAAACCCGCGACTGACTGCGTTTGTAAATGAATAACTTTATCCTCCCCTCAGTTACTAACCCATATGTCCCCTACTAACTTCCTAGTCCTGCCACGTTAGTGGCAGGGCAGTAGTTCCCTTTCCAATGTTCCCTTACCCACTCTAAACCACTGTTTGGACACTTGATCCTCAGTGTTTTGGAGGACAAGCAACCTAGAAGGGTCACTAGATCTGTTGTTGCTTGATTTCCTTTGTACTCCTTTGTACTCCTTTGTTATATTTCTGGGTGAGATGAAATGACACAAACAATAGGCCAAACATTAAATTCAAAACTAATGACAAAACCCTCTCCCAAATATCCAGGTCCAAGGAAAACTAGATTAAAAATTCTTAGTTTAATAAAATTAAGTATATACTGTAACAAATAAAATCAGTCTCTTCAGGACGAGAAATAAGAATATATAATGCACTAAGAGTATCAGAAAATATGATGATGATGATGGCTTGAGTAAAGTAGGAAATTGGAGAGTTTTGGAGAGAGGGAGATAAAGTGGAGAAGTGCGAAGTACAGTAGGAGATGAAAAGTTCTCGGGCTCAACCAAGAGTGCTCCATTGTCTATGCAAGGACAAAATATATAACTATATACCTTTACTGAAGCAATGCAAGGTAAAATAGTTATATCACAGGAATTAATATTATCTCAAGATCACAGGAAATGGTTAATATCTGTTTAATAACTTAAGGAAATGCACACAACATCACTGAAAGCAAGTAATTAATACAACTATTTAAATGTGAAATAAACACTAAAGTATAACTTGAGAAAATATTCTTTCTGAAAATACAATAATTATACAGGCAATGCAAGAAGGGGGTAACTAAATTAATCTGATCAAAATCACAAACTTGGAAACTAATCACAAATTAATTAATTCTTTACATTTATAACATTAACAAATGCAATTAAAAGGAAATTACAAAATAATATGAATTTACAGAAAACTCGATGATAATTAATTAATAATTGATCACTAGATAGCCTAAACTTATAATATGCACAATATCAATAATAGGCTATATGAAGGGACACACTTATATGTATACTCAACACTCAAATCACAGGAATCAGCTTGCAGGTTGCTTAAAATCGTATGAAAGTAGCCTGGAGAGATATAGCACTTCACTAGTTATACTAATCACTATGTACAAAGAGAGAGAGAACAGGCGTGGTCGACAGCTGGTCAGTTGAATCTGGAATCGAAACTGAAAGGACTCAGGGGGTATACTGTATATAAAGCACCAGCGAATCTTGAAATTTATACAACACAAGTGAATTACTTAGTATGGTCTGACCACGTAAGAACAGGTCCATCCTAACGTAGTTCGAGGAAGGTGTGACTTCTTTGGTAGGCTAATTGGTTGGCACCAGTAAAGATATTTATTTGAATGGGAATGAGAGTGTGAAAAACGATAAATGAACATGCCGTACTTAATTAACCTGTACATGACACAGTATATTGTGTATATTACCCTATGCGAATGTGGTGATTTAATTATTAGGCGTCGTCGCGTCACTTCAAATTAGTATCAAAATGTAAAACAGTTGGCATACAAATTTGGAACAGTTTTTATATAACTCCAACTAATCTAAATATAATCTAGAGGTAAGCTGGAACATGTCAAAAAGAGACAGGGAACTGGGAGAGATAATGAAGAGACATTTGAATATAACAGAATGGAAGGCATAAAGGAGAAATATGAGAACTTAAAAGGATACAATAATATAGGAAAATAGTAGAAATAGAAAGGTAATAGAACTGATTCATACAGATGTGGCACAATATAATTCAAAGGTATAGAATTGATGACATGGACAAAATGTATATAATATAAGGAGCAGGGATGAAGAGAATAGGAGATTTACAGTATAATTATCAAGACAAACTAATTTATTCATACATAATAACTTAATTCCGCACAGGGAACATAATTAAATTGGAATGAGAAGAATAAGTAATCAGATTACGAAAAACAGAGGAAGAAGAGATAAGGAAGTAGTGCAAGCTAGGAAGCGAAGTAAGAGTTGAAGAGGAAGACGAGAAGGAAGAGGAAGGAGGGAGAAGAGAGAAAGATAATTAGTGGGAGAAGGGAGAAGAGAAAAACAAAGTGTGGATAGACCAAGGGAAACAACAAAAGAGGAGAGTGGGACAGAGTAGAGAAGAAGAAATGGGAGGAGTGAGAATAATACAGGAAGTAAGAAGAACCGCTATGGACATTAAGTTTCAAGTGGTAAATAACATAATGCAAAAGGCGAGGCATTAAACAACATTGAATTACATGAACACGAGGAATGGAAGTAGGGAAAATACAAAACAGAGATAACACATTAATTATAACAAGAAGGGAGACTTGACAATTTCGTGAAATAATTTTGGAAAGAAGGAAAATATGGATATAATTATTAGAAGTACAATATATTACGTAAGGTGACCATGAAAAGCTTTATGATACGATAAATATTTAATACACAAAATAATGCAGAGACGGATAAGAAACATAATAATAAATAAAGTAGACGTGCCGTTTTGCCCAAAATCAAAACGGCATACCCAACTCTGCGATCGGTCACCATCATCACTACTAGTCCCTATCATCATTAATATCATCAACACTACTACTATTATAATCATCACTACTACTCTCACCATAATTACTACTACTCTCATCATCACTACTACTGTATAATTACTATAACTTTCACCATAATCAATACTACTCCCCATCATCACTACTACCGTCACCATCGGGAATAGGTACAGGGTAGGGGGTGGGTTTTTTGTTTTGGACCTAAGATCATAACTATTGCACAAATTCAAAATAGTTTTTTTTAATTACCGTCGAATTCACGCACCGACGGTTCGTGTGAAGTTTGGTGAAAATCCGTCAAACGGTCTAGCAGTGATTCTCAACCTTTCCTCAGTCATTTACCCCCTCGGCTTGATGTATTTCGCCCTTTACCTCCTTACACCCATACAAAAAAGGTATAGCCGCCATAAAGGCTCACAAAATACAGAGGATAGAAAGAGACAAAAATTTAAGGTTTGCACGAAGTGAAATATGATAAAGGAAATAAATATACAGTCCACATGTATCAAACAACAATACCAGATGCATTATCAGTGGGAACACTGCTGATTCATTGAGTCAACAGTTTATATATTCGAAGATCTGTTGAAAACAACGCTACTTCTATGTCGTCATTGGATTTTAGGCGGTTCCTGATCTTAGTCTTCATTGCTACTCAAGTAGAGAACCTTGATTCACATAACTATCTAGTGACAAAAGGAACAAGCAATCTGAAGGCACGCTGAGTAAGAAGTGAGATTTAATTTATGATTTTCATCAAAAATTCATCATAACAAATTTCATGTTTTTTATTAATACATATCTGAGGATAGAAGATCAATCAGAACTTCTTTTGCCGGGTCGTCATCGTTCATATTCTGGCAGATCAGTGGTTAAAGGTCTTGATATTCATCTATCTCTAGAAATCATGTCTTCTGAAATATAGCCAGTGACCCTTCAAGATTTTCAAATGTGCTGTGATGTTTTCTTTTATCTCAGGTAACACACCATCCAAGTTTGGAAAATGTGCAATGTTACTTTGGTGAACTCTTCATAAACTGAATTTTTCCTAGATTAGAGGGGTTATTTTTTACAATGTCTTCCCTGTTTCTCTAAACCTAAATCAGGTTAGGCCTAGTCATGTATAGGGTAATATAGAATAAAGTAAACGTGTCGTTTCGCCCAAAATCAAAACGGCATACCCAACTCTGCGATGGGTTACCATCATCACTATTAGTCACTATCATCATCACTACTACTATTATAGTCATCACTACTACTCCTACCATCATCACTACGACTCATAATCACTACAACTGTCATCACTACAACTGTCATCACTACAACTTTCACCATCGTCACTTATACTGTCACCATTGTCACTACTATAACTACTATCACTAGAACTCATAAAGTAGACGTGCCGTTTTGCCCAAAATCAAAACGGCATACCCAACTCTGCGATAGGTTACCATCCTCACTACTAATACCATCATCAATCACAATCATCACTATTACTGCCATCATCACTATAACTGCCACAATCATCACAACTACTGTCATCATCACCATTACTATGATCATCATCACTACTACAATTACAATCATCACTACTACTCTCATCATCACTACTACTGTCACCATTGTCACTACCATCTTAATCACTACTATCATCATTGATACTACAACTATCAACCATCATTACTACTATCATCACCACCATCTTACAATCATCATTACTACTGTTAACATCATCACTACTACTATAACCATCATCATTACTACTGTCACAAGTATTACCATCATGTATCCTATCACCATCATCACCATATAAAGATATAAACAAGCTAGAACGAGTTCAACGTAGAGTTACCAAAATGATACCTAGCCTAAAGAACAAACCATACGAAGAGCGTCTTAGAGAATTAAATCTATTTCCTTTAACCCAGCGCAGATTAAGAGGCGACTTAATTCAAGTGTTCAAAATCATCAAAGGCATCGACAATATGAACTGTAGTAAGTACTTCACTATCGACCAATCTAATTACACGCGGGGAAACGGTTGCAAAATTATTGGTAAATCTTTTAACTCGCACGAATCTAAGAATTTCTTCTTCAATCGAGTTGTCAACTTGTGGAATGGGCTTCCCCGAAACGTTATAGACTGCATCACCGTTGATTCATTTAAACTCCGCCTAGACAAATATCTCGCATCAAACCCGCGACTGACTGCGTTTGTAAATGAATAACTTTATTTTATCCCCCCCTCAGTTACTAACCCATCTGTCCCCTACTAACTTCCTAATCCTGCCACGGACATTAGTTCCAGGGCAGTAATTCCCTTTCCAATGTTCCCTTACCCACTCTAAACCACTGTTTGGACACTTGATCCTCAGTGTTTTGGAGGACAAGCAACCTAGAAGGGTCACTGGATCTGTTGTTGCTTGATTTCCTTTGTACTTTGTACTCCTTTGTACCATTACTATGATCTTCATCATCACTACAACTTTCACTATCATCACTACTAATCACCATCATCACTAATACTCACACCATCGTCACTACCATCATCACTACTGTCATCATTACCACTACAACTATCATCATTACTTGTCACCATCATCACTACTATTATGACCATCATCACTACTACTAGTACTGTCACCATCATATCTACTACTGTCACCATCATATCTACTACTGTCATCATAATCACTACTATCATCATCAATACAACTACAACCATCATCCCTACTATTATCACCATCATCACTACTATCACCATCAATCTCACTATTACTACCATCACTTCTAATGCCAACTAAACTAACTTAACCTAGCAAATGCAGAGCGAGATGTTTTCGCTCCCAGAATGAATGCGTTCTTAGTGTGTGATACAAATAACGCCATCATTGTCTGGGAGGAGGGGGGGAGGAACCATATTTTGGACCTAAAATCATAACTATTGCACAAATTCAAAAATAAAAACAATCAATTACCGTCGCATTCACGCACCGAATGTTCGTGTGAATTTGGTGAAAATCCGTCGAACGATCTAGGAGGAGTTATCGGACAGACAGACAGACAGACGTCTCGCCATTATAATCACATCTGAGACATGTTTATGATGTGTGGCTTTCTGTAGGCGTGCCGTTTCACCCAAAATCAAAACGGCATACCCAACTATGCGAAGGGTTACCATCATCACTAATATTACCACCATTATTACTACTACTATCATCATCACTACAATTGTCACCATCATTACTACTACTACCATCATCACTAATATTACCACCATCATCACTACTACTATCCTCACCTTCTAATGTCACCTAAACTAACTTAACCTAACAAATGTGGCCAAGGTTTTTTTCGCCCCCTTAACGTTGACGTTCTGTGTGAGTGTGCCCCTATGGGGCACACACACACAGAACGCCATCATCATTGCTTGGGAATAGGTACAGGGTGGGGGGGGGGGAGGGCAAAACCGTTTTTTGGACCTAAAATCATAACTATTGCACAAATTCATTTTGTTTTTGTAATTACCGTTGCATTCACGCACCGAAGGTTCGTGTGAAGTTTGGTGAAAATCCGTCAAACGGTCTAGGAGGAGTTCTCGGACGGACAGACAGACAGACAGACCGACAGACCGACAGACATTTCGGCCACCATGTACCACTGTACGGGGGGCGATACCACTCTGCTTACGCAAAGTTGATAATATGAGATAGGTTAAACGGCAATGATAATTAATATGAACAATGAGGTAAAGGAAGGTAAATTAATTAATGGGGGTTATCATTTTTTTTTTTTTTTTTTTTTTAAAAGAGACAATGAACGGAGGAAGGAAAACATTGATAAAACAAAAAGGTCCATGTGCCTAAAGGCATCCTCCATTCATAAAATGTTTGTAACAACTGGATTTAAACATTTGTAGATTGTAAGTTTGTGGAAAGCAACTCGAGGGAAGTGAATTCCAAAGAGTAGTAGTTCTAGGGATAAATGAATTTTGATAAGCAGAAGTTCTGCATTGTGGAGGAGAAAGTGTAAATTCATGGGCGCTCTCAGCTGCCCTAGTTCTACGGGGAAAGATGTGGAGAGGCGGCACAATTGAAGCAAGTTCCTCGGAACAATTGCTGTGAAAATATCTGTAGAATAATGCAAGGGATGCAACGTTTCTTCGTATGGATAATGTAGGAAGGTCCTGTGTGATTGCAGGGTTATTGATTAATCTAATAGCTTTATTTTGAATTTTGTCCAACTGCCTCAATGCAACCACTCAACTTCCACTCCACAGAGGTGAACAGTAATCCATCTGAGAACGCACATGACTTTTATATATTACGGCCAAGAATTCTCGAACTCTGTACAGGAGTCCCAGTTTTTTAGAGGCATTCTTAGCAATGCTTCTAACATAATGTGTCCAGCTCAAGTTAGTAGTTAATGTTACACCGAGAATGTCAATACTAGGGGAAGTGGGAATATTTACATCATTAACAAATATATGGGAGTCAGTCAGATTCTGTCGGTTAGAAAATTGAATGTACTTGGTTTTCTGTGCATTAAAGGAAACTAGATTTTTTTGTCCCCATTCATTAATTCTAGAAAGGTCCTGGTTCAGAGAAATTGCAGTGTTTATTTTTGAATTTATAAGATCGGGTTGGGTGAAAGAATTGGTAAATGTGAAGGAACTGTGGAGTGTTGAGTCATCTGCGTAGGAATGTATTGGATTATGAGTGGTAGATATGAGATCATTGATATGAATGAGGAACAGAGTTGGGGCCAAAACTGATCCCTGGGGAACACCAGCATTTATTGAGTGAAATTGAGAAGAAAGGCCACATACCATTACACATATTTTTCTGTTATGAAGATAAGAAGAAATTAGTGGAACTAATGATGCAAGGCCATAGTGTGACATCTTCGACAATAAGGATTGATGCTAGACTCTATTTTATCTTTCTCTCCTTTTCTCTCTTTCCCTGGCTTGTATCCATTCGGCCCCATTCAGCCAACTTTTTTAAGACGTTTATTCCCTTCCAGGTGTCGATTTCCTCCTGGCGAGCAATAGCGAGCCAGCATTGTATGGAGAAATCCGGCTAGGCCGGTGTCATTTGTCTACCGAAACATGTACAAATTTAGCTTGCT
This sequence comes from Paralithodes platypus, assembly GCA_032716605.1. NCBI lineage: Eukaryota > Metazoa > Arthropoda > Malacostraca > Decapoda > Lithodidae > Paralithodes > Paralithodes platypus. Next base: position 45,792,280 of record CM064567.1, on the reverse strand, counting down.
GTCAAAACAAAAATTTATATATGCAGGCTCGCTACCACTCGCAGGAAAATATTGACACCTGGATGGGGTAAACGTCTTAAAATAGTAGGCTGAATGGGGCCGAATGGATACATATCCATAGAGAGAAGGAGTAAAAGAGAGAAAAAGCGAGGTGGGCTCCCTTAAACACAACAACAAACGATTTGAAGAAGGGCAGCCTGAATATTACGATGACAAATTAATAATATAAATAAAGTAGATGTACCGTTTTGCCCAAAATTAAAACGGCATACCCAACTCTGCGATGGGTTACCATCATCACTACTAATACCATCATCGATCATAATCATCACTACTATTGCCATCATCACTACAACTGCCACAATCATCACGACAACTGTCATCATCACCATTACTATGATCATCATCACTACTACAATTATTACAATCATCACTACAATCTCACTATCATCACTACTACTGTCACCATTGTCACTACCATCTTAATCACTATCATCATTGATACTACAACTATCAACCATTATTACTAGGCTGGTGCCCAACCCTGAAAGGGGTTGAAATAGGGGAGCTATCCACCCGCCAAAGGCAGCTTTCTAGGGCCTTTCCTAGCTGATGCTGACAGGATTGGGTTCTAGTCATGTGGTGATGGGCTGGTCTATCAGAGTGAGAACTGAGCGATCTCTGCCATACTCATAGCTTACTCTGACTGTTCCTTTAACTTATATATTTTCTAGATCTCAAGTGACGGTGTCTCTTCCGTCCCAATCTACCAAGATTGGAAGCCAAAGCGTCACATTTTCCCCTTGCCCCTCAACTTTCTCTTCATAATTGCTGAGGGGCACAGGGCCCTGGATGGGGCTTTGGTGTCCCGGGCGTTTCTGCACCCTCCTCAGCTCCCCGGCATGGAGTGGCTTTGGTCACCCAGGCTTTATTGTGGTCGGCAGGGAGGGTTCTGTGGGGGCGCTCGGTTATGGCCTTGGAATTGCTCGGGGCTGTTCAGCCAGGCAGCTTGGGGAACAACAACAACAACAACCATCATTACTACTATCATCACCACCATCTTACAATCACCATTACTACTGTCACCATCATCAGTACTACTGCCATCATCACCATTACTATGACCTTCATCATCACAACTATTGTAATCATCACTACAACTTTCACCATCATCAATACTTCTCACCATCATCACTAATACTCACACCATTGTCACTACCATCATCACTACTGTCATTATTATCACTGCAACTATAATCAATACTTGTCACCATCATCACTACCATTATGACCATCATCACTACTACTAGTACTGTCACCATCATATCTACTACTGTCACCATCATATCTACTGCTGTCACCATCATATCTACTGCTGTCATCATCATCATCAATACAACTACAACCATCATCACTACTATTATCAACATCATCACTACTATCACCATCAATCCCACTATTACTACCATCACTTCTAATGCCAACTAAACTAACTTAACGTAGCAAATGCGTAGCGAGATGTTTTTGCCCCCAGAATGAATGCATTCTTAGTGTGCGAGCTCCTTCGGGGCTCACACACTAAGAACGCCATCATTACTGGGTTGGGGGGGGGGGGGGGGGAACCATATTTTGGACTTAAAATCATAACTATTGCATACATTCAACAAATCTTTTCACGCACCGAATGTTCGTTAGAAGTTTGTGTGAAAATCCGTCGAACGGTCAAGGAGGAGTTTTCGGAAAGACAGACAGACGTCTCACCATTATAATCACATCTGAGACATGTGTATGATGTGTGGCTTTCTGTAGACGTGCCGTTTCGCCCAAAATCAAAACGGGATACCCAACTATGCAAAGGGTTACCATCATCACTAATATTACCACCATTAATACTACTACAATCATCATCACTACAATTGTCACCATCATCACTAATATTACCACCATCATCACTACTACTATCCTCACCTTCTAATGTTAACTAAACTAACTTAACCTAACAAATGTGGGCAATTTTTTGTTCGCCCCCTTAACGTTGACGTTCTGTGAGAGTGTGCCCCTACGGGGCACACACACACAGAACACCAGCATCATTGCTTGGGAATAGGTACAGGCTGGGGGGTGGGGGTCCTGAAAGGAGGGGGGGGGGGGGGCGCAAAACCGTTTTTTGGACCTAAAATCATAACTATTGCACAAATTCATAAAAATATTTCTTTTAATTACCGTCGCATTCACGCACCGAAGATTCGTGTGAAGTTTGGTGAAAATCCGTCAAACGGTCTAGGAGGAGTTCTCGGACGGACAGACAGACAGACAGACAGACATTTCGGCCACCATGTACCACTGTACGGGGGGCGATACCACTCTGCTGACGCAAAGTTGATAATATGAGATAGGTTAAACGGCAATGATAATTAATATGAACAATGAGGTAAAGGAAGGTAAATTAATTAATGAGGGTTACCGTTTTTTTTTTTTATCTTTCTCTCCTTTTCTCTCTTTCCCTGGCTTGTATCCATTCGGCCCCATTCAGCCAACTGTTTTAAGACTTTTATCCCCATCCAGGTGTCGATTTCTTCCTGGCATGCGATAGCGAGCCAGCATTGTATGGAGAAATCCGGCTTGGCCGGTGTCATTTGTCTACCGAAAATTTATAAATTTAGCTTGCTGTCAAAACAAAAATATATATATGCAGGCTCGCTACCGCTCGCAGGAAAATTTTGACACCTGGATGGGGGTAAACGTCTTAAAATAGTAGGCTGAATGGGGCCGAATGGATACATATCCATAGAGAGAGGGAGTAAAAGAGTGACAAAGCGAGGTGGGCTCCCTTAAACACAACAAGAAATGATTTGAAGAAGGGCATCCTGAAAATTATATTTGACAAATAAATATAAATAAAGTAGATGTGCCGTTTTGCCCAAAATCAAAACGGCATACCCAACTCTGCGATGGGTTGCCATCATCACTACTAATACCATCATCTATCACAATCATCACTACTATTGCCATCATCACTACAACTGCCACAATCATCACAACTACTGTCATAATCACTATTATTATGATCATCAACACTACTACAATTACAATCATCACTACACTCTCACCATCATCACTACTACTGTCACCATTATCACTACCATCTTAATCACTATCATCATTGATACTACAACTATCAACCATCATTACTACAATCATCACCACCATCTTACAATCACCATTACTACTGTCACCATCATCAGTACTACTGCCATCATCACCATTACTATGATCATCATCACAACTATTTTCATCATCACTACAACTTTCACCATCATCACTACTACTCACCATCATCACTAATACTCACACCATTGTCACTACCATCATCACTACTGTCATTATTATCACTACAACTATCATCAATATTTGTCACCATCATCACTACTATTATGACCATCATCACTACTACTAGTGCTGTCACCATCATATCTACTACTGTCACCATCATATCTACTGCTGTCATCATCATCACTACTGTCATCATCATCAATACAACTACAACCATCTACTATTATCACCATCATCACTACTATCACCATCAATCCCACTATTACTACCTCACTTCTAATGCCAACTAAACTATCTTAACCTAGCAAATGCGTAGCAAGATGTTTTCACTCCCAGAATGAATGCGTTCTTAGTGTATGAGCTCCTTCGGGGCTCACACGCTAAGAACGCTATCATTGCTGGGTTGGGGGGGGGGGGGGGGAAACCATATTTTGGACTTAAAATCATAACTATTGCATACATTCAAAAAATCTGTTTTGACTGACCGTCGCATTCACGCACCGAATGTTTGTTAGAAGTTTGTGTGAAAATCCGTCGAACGGTCTAGGAGGAGTTTACTGAAAGACAGACATACGTCTCACTATTATCATCACATCTGAGAAATTTGTTTGATGTGTGGCTTTCAGTGATGTGTGTGCCCCTACGGGGCACACACACACAGGGAATAGGTACAGGGTGGGCGGTGGGTGTCCTGAAAGGGGGGGGGGTGGGGGACAGGGGGGGCAAAACCATTTTTGGGACCTAAGATCATAACTATTGCACAAATTCATTTTTTTTTTTTTTTAATTACCGTCGAATTCATGCACCAAAGGTTCGTGTGAAGTTCGGTGAATATCTGTCAAACGGTCTAGAAGGAGTTCTCGGTCGGACAGACAGACAGACAGACAGACGGACGGACGGACAGACAGACAGACATTTCGGTTAGCATGTACCACTATACGGGGGGCGATACCACTCTGCTTACGCAGAGTTGATAATAGCAAATATTGAAGTACCGAAAGATAAAAATAATTAATAAATATATGCAAGCAAATAAAATAAAAGAGAGGAAAATAATAATATAATAAAGAGGGTGGTGAAGGGAAGGCTTGATATAATATGTTGGTGTTTCTGTGAGTGACAAGGCCAAATTTCCTCAATATATTATTTGTCTTTTGTTCACCACCCTCCTTGTCTCTCTCTCTCTCTCTCTCTCTCTCTCTCTCTCTCTCTCTCTCTCTCTCTATCATCATCATCATCGTACAAATCTCAGTGGGCGAGGTGAGGTAATGGTGATAAATCAAGCAATTAGTGGGTATTTTGGAGATAAATGTCTGGAGAAGCGTACAAGAAAAGTGGAATAAGAAACATAATAGTGGTGATGAGGGATGAGCTGGGGTCAAAAAGAGGAGGAGGAAGGGTAAGAGGAAGAGGAGGTGAAGGAGGAGGATAGGACGGAGGGGGAGAAGGAAGACAAAGAGACGGACATGAAAGAGTTGGAGACGGAAAAGGATTGGTAGTAGATAGTAGAAGGTTGAAGAAGAAATAAGAGGCACAAAGTAGCAGAAATAAGCAATATAGGAAAGAACCACATGAGAAATACATACATACATACACAAATTTAAAGACTGAGTGCTCCAACTAAAGTGTGGTTCTGGTCTCACGTCCTAATGGCAGTGTTCCAGGCAACCTGTTTAGAGCTGCCTCACATGTCAGGTTTTTAAATTCAAGATCAGACCGTAAAGTCTGACCCCATGTCTTTCTTGGGCCCGCTTGGTGCGGCTCCCTCCACGTTCACGGATTTACATCTTGTTGTTGTTGTTGTTGTTGTTCCCCAAGCTGCCTGGCCGAACAGCCCCAAGGCCCCGAGCAAGGCCAAGGTCATCATCAAGTCCATACATCTTGTTACCCTACTTAGTTCACCCATCGTCTCCACATGTCCAAACCATTCAAGAATATTTGTGCTCATATCATTACTGATATTTTTGATACCTTAACGCCTTACGAGCGGGCCCGTAAGGAATTTCTACTACCCGCCAAGCGGGTGGTTTTACCCAAATTGGCCTTGTTTCCGTGCTCTTTATCATGCATAAACAAGAGCCAGAGCGTAATACAATTGTGTATCCCTGAAAGGGCGTTAATTCAGCTTTCCAATGACACCAGAACCATCCGCCAACGACCACGCGTTCTCTTGCAACGATCGTGCAAGACGAAGGAAAAATCCCTAAAATATGGTAATTTCTTGACATAATACCCTGTGTAGTGAGGGAGGGAGGGTGGATGTGTGTGGAGCAAACGTCAGTAGGCCCGCGGGACCCGTGGTGAACGGTCAGAGCCCGACCTACGCTCCGCCCACTGCTCCTCTCTCTCTCAGAGGCAATATTGCTCCAAAATTGCACACGGACTAAAGTCGGGCCCCGCTCTTTGGGCAGGTGTTCTCTATACGGACTTAAGTCGGGCCCCGTAATAAGGGGTTAACATCTCCTCAGCACTTTACTAGATATCCTATCTTGCGGTTTGGCCCCACACATCCATCTCACTTTGTTACATTTAATTTTGTTGATGCTATCCATTTTGACAGGCCACATCTCTGAAGCATATGTCATTGCGCCTCTAACACATGAGGTGTACATCTTTCCCTTTAAGGGGAGGAGGAGTCTTCTTATAGTAAGTAATGGCAGCAGTTCTCTGAACTATGACCAGCCGCATCTAATTCCGGCGGTAGTGGCGGCCTCTACCGGCAGAGAAAGTATCTCCAAAGTAGTAAAACTTGTCCACTACCTTCAGTGACTCATTGTAAAAGTTAACGCTCTCGAGCCAGTCATTGAACATAATCATACTATGCATACAAATTGTTCATCTTCGGCATTCTCCTTAGGTAGAGGTCCCTTCATTCAAGTGCAGCTCTTCTTCCCGTGGTGAACCCAACATCGGCAGAGGCTACACTGAATTGAGTTTCCTGCATACTGCACATGGATATACACCATCTTTTCTACCTTTCCAAGGCTCAATCTACTGTTTAAACTTTCGTTTGTATACAGTATGTAAACTATTAATTAATCCATTATCTCCCATTACTTCTTTCCATATTATGAACTTGAAAGAAGAGACAAAACAAATATAATTTGAAGAAAAGGAGAAGGCAAGTAGTGGAAGATGGGGTGAGGGTGGGGCTAGAAGGAACAGAACGAAAACAGAAGAAGCAGAAGGTAGATGAGGAAGAAGGGAAGAGGGATACAGCGAGCAGATATGGAATATAGGAAATCAGCAGCAAATATGGATAAAAGTTAACTAGTAAAGGAAAAACGTGGAATAATTGAGAATAAGGAGCACATTTGAGACAAAGGATAATATGAAGCAGAATGAGGAGAGAAAGCGAATAAAAACAAAATAGTGTGTACGATGATGAGGAATAGTTGACAAGAAAGGTGAATGGGTACAGCAGACAGTGATGAATGAGCAAGAACAGTAAGAAGGGAAACCACGGGAGGAAGATATGTGAAACAAGTTGAGCAGGAAGACGTGAGAAAGGATACGGAGTAACAATGAAGAAGGAATACGACTAAATCAACACTGAAGAAAATACAGAAAATGGGAAAAGTGAGGATATAATGTAAATACAAATATATGCCAATTAAGGAGGATTAAGTATATATTGTGGAATGACTCAGGGTAAGGAGGGTAATTTGAAAACCCAGGATAAGAATGGAACCAAGGTGAAGATATGTAATTTTCCTGCCATTATCTATCGCGTGAAAGATACGTTTGCCGATAAACTGAGTGACTAACGAACAGCCATTAATACAAGAGCTTATACAAATGACTGACCCATTGGCATTGATGTTTTGTAAGTAGAAAATTGCCAGTTTCTGATATATTCAATGGTAGATTGTTGTCATAGAAAAACAGAGTGAATTGTTTGAATAGCTTTGGCGGAGGATCGCAATAAATGTTTCTTGGGGTTTCCTTTATGAAGATTGACACATGTATATTTGCTGTTTCTCTTTAGTACCTATTGGTATCTCAATTACTTATTTGTATGTCAATCTATCAGCTTGTCTTTTTCTATATATGTATATATTTATATATATATTTATGATGTGTTTATATATACCTTCAGCCAGCATATTCAATACTATTGAAATATATATACTGTATATATATATAACTCTCTCTCTCTCTCTATATATATATATATATATATACATATATATACTAGCAGGGGTACCCGTCGTTGCCCGGGTATGACAGACAAACAGACACACGAACTGATTTAATAATATAGATACTGTTCCACCATAATCACCATCACTACTACCACCACTACTACTACCATAATCATCATCATCAATCACTACTACCACAATCATCACAATACTACTACTACCATAATCACCGGCCTCGACCTCCCTGTGCCTCATTAAACGGCGCCTCGATTTCGGCCACTAAATGACTTCCGATTTTGGATCTGACCTCATCCGTACCCCCATTTTGGGGGGCTGCGAACAACTTTTGTTCCATACACCTTTTTGATCGGAGGCCTCCTGCCCCAAACGGCCATTTTCTGATTTTTATTTTTAAATTTCGGCCTCGAAACGACCTCCGATCGTGGCCTCGCCCCCTCCATGACCTGACCCAGGTCAATTGACACCCACATGCAAAGTTCAGCTCCCCAGGTCCAAAACTGCGGCCGCCTATGAAGAACACACAGACAGACAAACAGACACACGAACTGATTTAATAATATAGAATATAGATAACCACCACTACTACTACCATAATCACCATCATTAATTACTACTACCACAATCATCACAATACTACTACTGCCATTATCACCGGCCTCGACCTCCCTGGGCCTCATTAAACGGCGACCTCGATTTCGGCCGCTAAATGACCTCCGATTTTGGATCTGACCTCATCCGTATCCCCATTTTGGGGGGCTGCGAACAACTTTATACATACACCTTTTCGATCGGAGGCCTCCTTCTGCTCCAAACGGCAATTTTTTTCATTTTGTTTTCAATTTCGGCCTCGAAACGACCTCCGATCATGCCCTCGCCCCCTCTATGACCTGACCCAGGTCAATTGACACCCACATGCAAAGTTTCAGCTCCACAGGTCCAAAACTGCAGCTGCCTATTAAGAACACACAGAGACAAACAGACACACAAACTGATTTAATAATATACATACATACATACATACATAACATTTTAAGACTGAGTGTTCCACAGTTTCCGTTTCAGTCTCTTGTGCTAAAGGTGGTGTTCCAGGCAAGCCTGTTAAGGGCTGCTTCACTTGTCAAGTTCTTGTATTTGAGATCGGCACGTATAGTCCGATCCTAGGCCTTCCTCGGTCCACCCCTTGGTGCAGCTCCCTCCACAATCACAGACCTGCATTTTTTCACCCAATTTTGTTCATCCATTCTCTCCACATGTCCATACCATCCCAGTCTACTTGTACGCATCACCTCGCTAATACTCTTTATACCTAAACATCTCCTCAGCTCAACATTTGTTATTCTATCCTGTAGCCTGGCCCCACACATCCATCTCACCATTCTCATCTCATTATGCTCCATTCTGTTGACATCCTCTACTTTAACGGCCCATGTTTCTAAGGCATACGTCATTGCACTTCTAACACATGAGGCATACACCTTTCCCTTCAGGGGGAGAGGCATTCTTTTCATGGTCAGGATTGGCATAAATTCTCTGAACTTCCCCCAGCCACACCTAATTCTAGCAACAGTGGCAGCCTCGGCCCCACCACCGGCAGAGATGGTATCTCCTAGGTAACAAAACTTGTTCACCAGCTCCAAAGACTCATTTCCAAAATTCACAGCCACAGGATCATCACTTAACACAAGCTCGCCTTTGCACACTACGCACTCAAATTTCTCTATTTCTGACTTATCCTTCGGCAGGGGCCCCTTTATTCTACTACAGAGCTTACTCCCATGGTGTACCCAACATCGACAGATGCTACATTGAATTGAGTTAACGCCCACTCCCTTTCCACACACTGCACATGGGTATGCACTGCTCTTTTCCACATTGCCTCGTCTCAATCTACAATGCATAACCTTGGTTTTGTTAATATTGACTCTTAAACCCTTGCTCGCCATGCCCTCTCTCCACTCTCTGAATTTGGCCTCAGCATCCTGCATACTGTTAGCTATTAGGACTAAATCGTCAGCATAAAACAGGTCCAACGGGAGTCCGCCTGTAGATATATATATATCGAGGGGCGACAACCAGAATTGGTTATATCCAATTTAGCAATTTTTTACCAACTTTTTTAGTAAATTTTTTTTTTTTATTCTCCAGTCTCATAGACATTTATATCATGAACATTTCCAGCAAAAAATTCAAATATTGATTCAATTTTCGATATTTCATGAAGATTTTAAATCTTTAAGTGTGATTATCTACAAACTGCATTTGTGGACATAACCACTTCTGGTTGTCACCCCTCGAGAGATATATATATATATATGTACCGATATATATATATATATATATATATATATATATATATATATATATATATATATATATACTGTATATATATATATATATATATATATAACCAAATGTTTTTTATATTTTTGTAAATAGTACAGACAAAACTAACATTTTGGGTATATGCTTGGGTCATGGCGGTAAATACGACATATTCTCTAACGTTATGTATCTCACGAGACCGACCCTCAGAAATATAAATGTCCCCCTCTTTAGAGAAGACGTGCCTTGCCCCATTTTCTGTGAGGTGGAGTGGAGAAGATGGAGGTTGTGACAGAGTATAAATTGTGCACTTCATAGGTGTCCCTTTGGCCAATAGGAGTGGGGGTCTGTGTCTCTAGTTGTTGAAAGAGGAAAAATATGAGAGAGAGAGAGAGAGAGAGTTAGTTCAATATTGTTTGCATTCAAGCCTATGTGTTAAGCATATAGTTAGTTACTTGAAGCTGTTACTGTTAACACAAATTAATCCAGTAATATTTATTCTACAATACTTATCATAACACCATATTTGCCTAATAATTGTGATACACTCAGGTACAAATACAATATAATATGTTTATTGAATAATAATAATTTAATTGATGATATAAAGATGAAATTTCGGACTGTGTAAAATTATGGATAACCTACCATATCATGATTGAAATCACAGTAAAGGCGTGTTGGAGTCTTGAGTGCCTAGTGACGGTCGGTAGTTCTGAATACCCAAGCATCAGATTATGTAATATTAGATGCTAAGAGTAAGTTTACTATAGTAAATGACAACCCAACAATTAGCAAGAAGATTAAGTAAATAACTTTGAGATTACTTAAGAACAAAAGTACTCTAGATGACCGTATGTATTCTCATTCGTGTCAGGTGCAAAACCTGCGATTATGTATGGATTACCTAAGATCCATAAACCTGAATGACTTATTTTTTCAGCCATAGGCACCTTCAATTATCAATCAGCAAAATGTCTTGTCTCGATCCTAACCCCCATAACTACAAATCTATTTACAATGAGTGATTTATTGTCCCTTGCTAAACACATGTAATTATAAGTATGATAAACATACTTTTGCCTCTTTTGATATAAAATCCCTTTTTACTAATGTCCGTATTGACAAAACAATTGGAATCTGCACTAACAATCCCTTTATACATTCAGATTCAGTTTACGGATTCAATAAATTGACATTGTATCACACGGACAACTTTCACCAAGCATGACAGCGTTTCATTGAGCAAATTTGGCCTAGCAGCTTGGCGTAATTAGCACACGGTACCTAGCAGTTTTGCCAAGCAAAGTGAAACACACGAAGATCTATCATGAATTACTGACAAAAACATATCCTTTATGAAAGTGTCCTGTCTTCAAATTGAGTTTAATATCTTTAAATTAGTATGAATATTACGCTATAGTAATATACTTATCTTGCGCATGTCAAAATTCATCATTCCGACGAATCATTGTTGGGAAAACTAGGCTAAAGCCTAGCCGCACTGAATGAGACTGCTTGCTCAGAAGTTATACACTTTAATGTAGGCCTAATTTGATGTTTTTAGTGAACCCTTATCATATATAGAACCAAATCTACTACCCACCTTACGAAAAACGCCAACTTGATATTGATAAGCTTCATGCATTATGGGTTTTATCGTAATATTAATCAATTATAGCATTATATTGTAGGCTACAGTACTCCACTGTGAACACCATGTGATTGTAAGCAACACAGCTAATGTTTCATTGCATACTGCAGTATATTTTTCTATTAAACTGTTAAGATATAGTCCTACCCGGGTATAAGTTAATTCCAAGCATGAACTACCTGTAGCCTAACTACTAGTAGCCTATGTGTTAGTCTTAATATCCATCATATGTCTTAATATCTATCATATAAAACAAAATTAACAAAGTATGCCTAGGCACATTTTAATAATATAGATTCTATATTTGCTATGTTTGCTTTATTCTATATTATAGAATAAAGCAAACATAGCCAATGAATGATTAAATTAGTTAGAATATGATCTAACATTATAGCTAATTTAATCAATGCTATCATATTCTAACTAATGCTAACTTTATTAACCAATTAAATAATCATAAATAGTAAAATCATTATAAAATATTAACCAACCTATTATCAACTCTGCTTCTATTAACCCTATATATACAAGTAAAAATATACTAAGAACAACACAAACAAAATATAAGAAGATAAAAAACATTGTCCTCGCCGGGCCTCGAACCTGCAACATCAGAATTATCAGATTCAAAGCGTTACCGTTGCTGCTAGGCTAGCGCGACACTGGCAAGCGAGCAGTGGGACAGTTATTTGAGCGGAGTATAGCTCTTGCTATTGTACTTCAGCTTATCTTTGTCGCTTTATTGAAAAGTATTTTGAGATTAATACATCTATATCATATATATACCACTCAAAATTATATATTACAAAGCTTTAAAAACATGCAACGAGTACATTTAGGTCGGATTAGTGTTAAATAATGCCGAGGAGACAGCCATGAAAGTTGCGGGAGAGTGATGCAACTCTACTTCACTCCATTTCTTGCTGTATTTTACGTAATTTACCGTTAAATATGTAACGAATCTTACAAATTCTTTAAAATTATATTTGTTTAGTCTTCCTCACCCATACATCAGGGACAGGAGCCATAATAGCTTGTGAATAGACCCTTGGAAAGAGACAAAATATCAGTGCGAAATATGGAAAAAAGAACGTAGTCAAATGAGCTTTGGTTGTTCAGCTAACTGTACATATAATATGATTGTTTCGGTTTTAATATAATAATTTGTAAACTTTATAAGTAGTAGGCATAATTTATGCACACATTTCCGATTTATATATTTAAATTGAAGTTCTATTTATCAGGAAGTATATGTTTTATACCAATCCTTTCAGTGAGCATAATTTCGTCAAGCAATGATTAGTGAAAAGAGTTCTGGCTTTGCTCAGGGAAACGCCCTAGTTTGGAGTTTTCGCCAACCAGCATGCTTGGCGAAATGTTGCTGTGCCCAGCGAAAGTTGCCCGTGTGATAGCCCCTAAATAGCCTACCTATCTGCAAGACTGTTTCTGTTTGGTCAATGAATCACTTTATAATCAGAGGGATGGCTTTTCCATGGGAAATCCGCTTGGTTGTCTCGCTAATGCTTCCTTTCCCATCACTAAACAAAATGGCTGAACCAGTGTCCCAAACATTTATAACCATTAATATATAATATATACAGCGCATCTATGCAAACAAGTATATGAATATTGGCTTCTCTCTCTCTCCCTCTCTCATACATACAGTACATACCTCATATGTGTGGCTACATAGTTTCATGTTGCTGTGTGTAATAGGTCGCCTCCCTGATTTGTATATAAATTGGGCCACTAAGATAAAGGATCTCGTAGGAAAATATTCCTTAATTAATTACCCGGGATACAAATCAAAGACACGCCTATCCAATATATTTATACCGATCGATACAGTATATTTTGTTGTTCGGCCAGCTTACAGGATTAACGGTGTGTATATGTATAGATTTATATAGATATATAAAGGCTGTTCAATTATTGACGCGATGGGACTCTGTTATTAGAAAACTGTTATTTAACAATTAACAATGATAAATTAAACAAACATTCTATTAAAACGGTTTATTGAATAAAAGACACAAATTGATGAAAATGAATCCGAAAATTACGTTCACACACCACTCGCTCCTTCTATCCAAATGTTTAACTAACTTAATTAACCCCTCTAATTTAATTAACTAGAGCCTTGACTGAGCCACACTCAGTCAAACTCACTCCTAAAATTACCCGTCACTAACCTGATACCACTAGCCTAACGGAGTCCTATATACCAGGCAAAACAATTAACCCTCCCTTGAATTTACCCTTATCGCATATTAATGACCGCGTCTAGCACATCAGATTACTTATATAATAACACTGTATACTAACCTTTACACATGGTCGAAGGTGTGGTGACTCATCACCCAGGTCACCACGCTCGCCACCACACACACACTTAACACTTGTCGTCACGGCGCCAGCAGGAACACTAAGGGCTGTTTACCTCTCTCCCGCTTTATTTATACCCTCGGTTCCGACCCAAAATTAGACCCTTCTTGACTTTGGAGAAAGGAAGAACATCTAGCACCTTCTTGACCCTTCTTGACCGCATGTCCCCACCCCCTCTTCTCTCTCTCTATACTCTCCCCGCACCCCCCTCGACTCTCTAATATGTCTAGCTATATATATCTCAGGCACGATCCCATGACACTGTGATTACTACAACATATTTAGTAGTAGGGTTGCAACATGGCCAGAAGTTATAATGCCATGTCCGGACGCAGGTATCGCATACATAGTACGAACTACAATGGACTTACCGTAATTGTGTAATGGATTTCTGGATGCCTTGTTTACCATCTTGAGAATTCAGTAAAGGCAGGATTAATGATACAGTTGGTGACTTAAGAGGATGTAAGGGTTGATGAATGAAGGACCTTCTTTTGTATTTATCTCAGAGCATCTCTCCATTAATCTCATTAATCATCTCTTATTCTGAGAGTTTCGGAGTTTGTTCTTATATTATAAATTGGTAGACTGTGGATGGTTACTAACATAAATTAACACTTTAGCATCTCTCTCTCTCTCTCTCTCTCTCTCTCTCTCTCTCTCTCTCTCTCTCTCTCTCTCTCAGTACTGTTAAAGCGACCAGGCATCAATGAACATTATATTTCCAATTTGACGAAAACTTAGTAAAACAAGAAAAGCAAACTACGGTAACCATATAATTTCATTTTTAAGTTTAACTTTCAACATGTTTCTTCAGGCCACGTACCTCTTCAAAATTAATGTTCTGCGCACAGCTCGCTCAAAACAAGTGCAGAGGTTTCTAAGCACCCCTGATGGGCACAAAGGCTTTTCAGTCTCCCAGAAAGGGCGAAAATCGCGTACTTGTGCGTGAAAGGGTTACGACCAGTAAGGTTATTCGCTTCAAGGTAGTAAGCGGTGATGAGAGACGATTCTGCAACGCTAACATTTACTTTCATTTCTTCTGGGTTTTGGTATCTCTACTAGAAGCAAGTCATGGCCTCCATTCTGGGATCTCATGGTGTGTATGACTAGTAAAACTATGTAAATCTATGTCAGTCTCTTGAACATTAACGCCATTGACAAGACTCTTCTCAGCCAATAAATCAATGAATAGATAAATAAATATATAAATAAATATATAAATAAATATATAAAAACATACAAACGAGGCTATCTGGCGAACGATGGTGGCTCCCAAGGACCCAAACTTTCTTTGTGTTGCCGAAACAAAAACATTGTCAAATGATCCGAGTTATAATTTTACATATATTTGTTTTCATTTATTTTATTTTATTTGTATTGTTGTTGTTTTTAGCAGAGGGATTATGGCTCCTATAATTAAACCAATGAGTCTTGGGAGTTTTTCAAGATTTTTGCATTGATGTTGCCCTGGAAAATACAATAAGCATGCTTAATTTGAATAAAACTCATAAATAAATTTCATTTATATTATTAGAATTGTTGACCTTGACCTTTATGACATGTGTCCCAAAATTCAATGTTTTCGTTTTCATTTAAAGTGCAACTATCTCACCAAATGTTGTAAAGTTTGCATGCAAAGTAAAGATACTAGCATATTGACCGTATATTTGACCTTGACTTGTGACATTGACCTTTCTAATGGAATTGTATAGTTTGTTGTATGACTTTGGTCTAGGTATTCCGAATATACATGGTAAGTATAGTGAGAATCTAACAGTTAGTATAAGATAAACTAGTAAATACCTTATTTTGATCTTTGACCTTACCATTTAGAGCATGTATCTAAAATTTGGTCAATCAATTATCAAGGTTACCCATAATTTGTATAGTGATAATGAAGTGAAAACTAAGAATTATGATATATTGACCTTACTTTTAACCTTGACCTTCACCTTAAAGTTAAATTGAAATGTTATTTTTGACTGATCTTCGCATTGATCAAATGGATGTAACTGTAAAGTTTGGTGAAAATCCGTTGAACGGTCTAGGAGGAGTTTCCGGACGGATGACTGACAAGCCGGCTAGTGGGGCACAGTTTACGGGCAGGATCTGTGTGTGCGATACCACTCTGCTTTGCAGAGTTGATAAAGTTCCTTTTTATAAAAACAAAGTTATTATTGTATCATACATTTAACGATTTAGTTAACTGTATTGCCTCCTGAAGCTATAGGATAAATCTGTACAAGGTTCCTCATCCAGGGGTGGACATTAGTTATTCCAGGAGACCAGTGTGGTAGTCGTAAATAAAGTTGGTTCTTTGTAACATACGGCTCTATGGCTATTATAAAATTCTGGGACGTTTCCCGTCGGTAACAAAGCAACAGATTACGTGTGTGGCATTGTTACAGTGTGAATGTGGGGGGGATGGAGAGGCTGAGAGAAATATATCAGTGAGTGTGATGCAGATGAGAACCTTTGCCTCTGGAGAGAACAGTAAGAGGACTGATAGACATTGAGGGGGAAAAATGAATGTGAAAAGGAAAGAGAGAAAAGAATAGCACTGTATATAATGTATAAAACGGTACATGCTAAGACATTATGTATCATTTTCAGTAGGATGAAAAATAATCATCATATTGAGAAGTAGTTAATGAAAAAAATAGTTCATATAATGTTGTTTTATGGAAATTTCAGACAATCTCCGTGCACATCGTGATCCTCATATCTAACATACAATGAACTTCAACTCACAATTGGTTGTGAGTAGCTTGTAAGACGATAAAAGACATATTATGGATAGGTGAAGACTATGTCGACTTATGCCATTCATTAATGAATTATTTATAATATATAGTAATCCTGAAATTGAAGACAATTTATAATTTCTAGTTATTTATATGCGGACAAACATAAATATGTGAGGAGTCCCTTGTAGCCAAACTGTGAAGTGTATTTGTTGGTCCTACTCTGCCAGCTCGTTCTTCGGCATTTTCTCCTCTCCTATGTGCACCTCTTCAGTCGTGTCTTCCTTTTGCTGCTCTTTCTATTTCTGCTCGTGTCTTATTTCATCATGTATGTACCGTTTTAATTATTATCCTTCGCCTCCCTACTTCTGATCATTTACTTTTATCAAATCGGTACCACATGATGAATTTTAGTGACATATTAACCTGTTCAGTATCGGTGCCGCCCTTTTAACTTTCTTCTGGCCAAAATTAGATGATTTTATTCAGCTTAAAAAGAGACTCCCGCAAATAACAGCCTTCGAACTATCTCACTTAACCCTTTTTATTACCACATATCTGTCTTAAACTGCACCAAATCGTCTAAGTATAGCAAGAATAATATATAAAAATCAGGTCGCCGGTACAGAAGGGGTTAAATATCTGTGCTGGTGGCCCTAATTTTTGACCACTCCCGTATATTTCTTACGTTCTCCTTCCCGCCCGTGAGTATCTCGCTTTTCCTTCTACGACCCTCTTATATCATTCTGCCTCCTCTCTTTTACATGTCTCTACTTTTACTTCTTACACGCTAGCTAGCTCTCCCTTCCTCTCCTCATCTGTCTCGTTTCCCTCTCCTTCCTCCACGTCCCTCTGTCTCTCTCTTCTCCTCACTTACTTTGATTCCTCCCGTAGTTTGTTGTTTCAGAAATGTCATCCCATTCAGGTTTCGAATGGAATATTATTTAACCTGAAAGTTTTGATAATTGAATGTGTGACGTCTACCAGCGTGGGCAGAATCGCCTCTCGTTAGCCACTAGCGCTCGTCAGGGACATCGAAATGGGCTACAGTTATCCGAGAATGTTGTTCTTACTTTCCTTGTGCTTGCATTGTCACAGACAGTCCAGTGGTGGTCTTTGTTTTTGTCTGTGACAACGGGAAGTATTTTATATCATTAGTAGAATACAAGATGCATTGTGTTGAGTTACGGAGAGAGAGAGAGGCGGGAGCGTGGTGGTAATATGTGCGTGCGTATGTATGTGTTGCCTCCCTCGCTCGGAGGAGTTTTCCCGCCCGCGCGCGGGCTTTCCCACGACCTTGATTGGCCGGTGTGTCTGGCTGTGTCACGTGACACCTGCTGCCTTGTGACGTCTCGGCCTGTGATTGGCCGACCACCGCGTCTTTGTGGGCTCCTGTGTACATCGGGGACCACAGGAGCTGTCCTCCTCAGGACAGGCTAGGCGTGCATGCATCTAACATCCCTTGCTTACAAACTCCCCCAATCACCACCTTTAGAACTGTTTCTCTCTCTGAACTTCTTCTTTCCATTACTTCTCATCTTTATTCAATTACTTATCCCCTTGGGTTCTGCATACAGTTTCCATAGCCGGCCCATTGTATTGCATGCGCCGTCCTCTGAGATATTTACATGTACTTAGAATAGGTTTTGAGGGTTCTTAGTGTTGTTGTTGTTGTTGTTCCCCAAGCTGCCTGGCCGAACAGCCCCAAGGCCCTGAGCAAGGCCAAGGCCATAACCATGCGCCCCCACAGAACCCTCCCCGCCGACCACAATAAAGCCTGGGTGACCGAAGCCACTCCATGGCGGGGAGCTGAGGAGGGTGCGGAAATGCCCGGGAAACCAAAGCCCCACCCAGGGCCCTGTGTCCCTCAGCAGTTATGAAGAGAAAGTTGAGGGGCAAGGGAAAAATGTGACGCTTTGGCTTCCAATCTTGGTAGATTGGGAGGTCAATCCACGTTAGAGACGCCGTCACTTGAGATCTAGAAAATATATAAGTATATATAAAATATATAAGAACAGTCAGAGTAAGCTATGGGTATGGCAGAGATTGCTCAGTTCTCACTCTGATAGACCAGCCCATCACCACTGAGGGTTCTTAGTTAGTATAGGTTATGAACTCTGTGTGTCTCCATTATTGATTTAGTGTTTCTGCTCTTTTATTTAATGCTAGACTGGGATAAGGTAGCTGTAGTCATTGTCACCGATGTGTGTATGGTTTGCTTATACCTACACAACTTCGACCCGTCCTGTGGTAGCCTGTGTTGTCTTTTCGCTTGCGTTCTTTACGAGTGCAGCATTGTGTTGACTGAGGGCTTTGGCCTGTTCCAGTTCCACACTTTGCTGCCTCTTTGCTTATCTTTTGAGCGTTGCCAGGATAGAACCAGATACTTGTGATCTGGATCTATCAAGAGAGCACCCTAGTCAATTAACGTAACTTAAAGGATGCAGTCTTAAGGACATCGCTAGGCTACGAGCCTGTCTTGCTCAAACCCAGTTCCTTACCTAGAGTATCCCAGCTAGACATTATTAATTGAGTAGACACTTATTAGTATTTAATATAAGCTCTTTGATATGTACACATTATTATTCACAGCATTTATTAGTCTAGGTTGTTGTTGAGTTGCACAACCATAACAGACTGTTTCGTTGATGAGGAAGTACTTCTCTTAGTGTCGAGCATTACTACCGTTGCGCATTTATAGTATTCTCGTGTCAGTTAACATTATATGTCCTATCTTTTAGTGTATTCAGTCTACATGTGTGGTGTCCTGCCTCCTGCCTTTATATAGTTTAAGATACAAGCATCTTATGAGCATCAGACTTTCTTCAGAAGTTTCCAGGTCTATGCTGTAATACTATACTTCACTTTCTTTCAGATAGGAGTGAAGAGTTTATTGTTATTTAGAGTAACTGTATTGAAGCATATTTTTATTGTATTAAATCTTGCAGTGATTTAATTGATCTTTCCATAGATTCCTTTTTATGCATTTTAACGTAACTTGCATCCTGTGTGTTATCAGGCTATACCAGTGTGGGTTAGCCTGAAGTAGAGTACATTTATGCCCAGTTAAGGATCCCCCGTTATCGCAGATTAACTCTGGAGGGTATAGGTGTATTGTTCGCCGGCATATAAGTTCGATGGTTTGGATCTAGCGTACCTACCGTTGTTGCATATTGCCCTATTACTAGTCCAATCATTAAGTGCCCTTGTTTTATTCGTAGCCCCGGTCGTAATAAATGAGTGTCTGGGAAATCAGCTGGTGACAATCTACCCGTCCTCTTCTTCATATTCTCCTTTTTCATTATTCCCCTCTCACTTTCTATTGTCTACCTTCTCTCCACCACCCATTATGTGCATTTCCTTCTATTGTCATTATGAATAACCCTTTATCTTCTCGTACTCTCTTGTTCCTCCTCACCCATTTGTTCATCTCCCTCTACCATACCTTCCACTTATTGTCTCTATTCTTTGTCTCTACCCTTCTCTATTTCCCTGCTTGCCTCTTCTCTTTTACATTCTTCTTACTTCCTCATGGTTTCTTTCATCTCGGTTTGTCCTTCTCATTCTAATTCCTCTTTCCTGTTATCCCGCTTCCCATATTGTTCCATTCTCCCAAACCTATAAGCAGAGGGATGGCACTTCCATTGGAAATCCGCTTGGTGATTGTCTCGCTAATGTATTCCTCTCCCATTACTAAACACAATGGCTGAACCAGTGTCCCTAACATTTCTAACCATTAATATATAAGATGTACAGTGCATCTATGCAAACAAGTATATGAATAATGGCTTCTCTCTCTCTCCCTCTCTCATACATACAGTACATACCTCATATGTGTGGCTACATAGTTTCATGTTGCTGTGATTACTGCAACATATTTAGTAGTAGGGTTGCAACATGGACAGAAGTTTTAATGCCATGTCCAGACGCAGGTATCGCATACATAGTACGAACTAAAATGGACTTACCGTAATTGTGTAATAGATTTCTGGATGCCTTGTTTACCATCTTGAGAATTCAGTAAAGGCAGGATTAATGATACAGTTGGTGACTTAAGAGGATGTAAGGGTTGATGAATGAAGGACCTTCTTTTGTATTTCTCTCAGAGCATCTCTCCATAAATCTCATTAATCATCTCTTATTCTGAGAGTTTCGGAGTTTGTTCTTATATTATAAATTGGTAGACTGTGGATGGTTACTAACAAAAATTAACACTTCAGCATCTCTCTCTCTCTCTCTCTCTCTCAGTACTGTTAAAGGGACCAGGCATCAATGAACGCTATATTTTCATTTTGACGAAAACTTAGTATAACAAGAAAAGCAAATACGGTAACCATAGAATTTAATTTTTAAGTTTAACTCTCAACATGTTTCTTCAGGCCTCGTACCTCTCAAAAATTAATGTTCTGCGCACTGCTTTGCTCAAAACAAGTGCAGAGGTTTCTAAATACCTCTGATGGTCACAAAGGCTTTTCAGTCTCCCAGAAATGGCGAAAATCACGTACTTGTGCGTGAAAGGGTTAAGACCAGCAATGTTATTCGCTTCAAGGTAGTAAACGGTGATGAGAGTCGATTCTGCAACGCTAACATTTGCTTTCTTTTCTTTTGAGTTTTGGTATCTCTGCTAGAAGCAAGTCATGGCCTCCATTCTGAGATCTCATGGTGTGTATGACTAGTAAAGCTAAGTACATCTATGTCAGTCCCTTGAACATAAACGCCATTGACAAGACTCTTCTCAGCCAATAAATAAATAAATATATAAATAAATATATAAAAACTAAATAAAAACATACAAACGAGGCTATCTGGCGAACGATGGTGGCTCCCAAGGACCTAAGCTTTCTTTGTGTTGCCGAAACAAAAACATTGTCAAATGATCTGAGTTATAATTTTACATATATTTGTTTTCCTTTATTTTATTTTATTTGTATTGTTATTTTTTTATTTTTTTATTTTTTTTAGCAGAGATGGATTATGGCTCCTATAATTAAACCAATGAGTCTTGGGAGTTTTTCAAGATTATTGCATTGTTGTTGCCCTGGAAAATACAATAAGCATGCCTAATTTGAATAACACTCATCAATAAATTTAATTTATATTATTAAAATTGTTGACCTTGACCTTTATGATATGTGTCCCAAAATTCAATGTTTTCTTTTTCATTTAACACTTAAAGAGCGGGGCCCGACTTAACCCTTATTTAGCGGGTGGTAAGGTATTTTACACTGTACCGCTCAGCGGGCATAATCCCGAAATATTCGCTCAATTTCACTCGCCCTAGCGCTGTTACTCTGGCTCCAATGCGAACGAAACGATCATTTTTGGAAAGAGCAACTCTTCGTCTCCCCATATAAGTCTATGAATGGATGTTATGAATGAGTGTGGAGGGTGGGAAGAGGTGAGGAAGAGGAGGTACTTTTTGGTCTATTTCCCGGGCGCGTTCGGATGCGTTCGCTTTGGCCTGACTTCGGCCTCTCGCGCGTCTACTATTCCTTCGGTAATCGGTCTTATTTTTCTCTTATTTCTCCTTATTTCTGTATTCTCTGTATTATCTCTCTCTCTCTCTCTCCTCTCTCTTTTCTTTCTCTCTCTCACTCCTGTCTGTCTGTCTCTCTCTCTCTCTGGCTCGCTCGCTTTCCCTCTCTCGCGCTCCCTTTCTCTCTTCCTCATCCGTATATGTAATTCTCATTATTATTTTCTCTAACTAATCCCTCTATTTCATTTATTTGCTTGTAATATTTCTGTATTATTATATCTTGTTCACTCTTTCTTCAGTTCAGTTTCTGTATTCTCTCTTTCTCTTCTCATCCGTGTATGTAATTCTCATTATTATTTTCTCTAACTAATCCCTCTATTTCATTTATTTGCTTGTAATATTTCTGTATTATATCTTTTTCACTCTTTCTTCAGTTCAGTTTCTCGCTTGCTTTGCAGGTTTTTGTTTTTGTCTTATATATAATATTATTTCACAACACATTTCCAAATCACCCTATGGGGTAGTGTTGAAGACTCATTTTTTGTTTGTGGTGTTCCCAGGAGGTGTTATCCACATGTGATTGAGGTAGGCAAAAGGCAGTTATGTGATTGAGGTAGGGAAAAGGCAGAACTGCCTATAGCGAGTGTATGAATGGGATTGAGGTAGACAAAAGGCAGAACTGCCTATAGCGAGTGTATGAATGTGATTGAGGTAGACAAAAGGCAGAACTGCCTATAGCGAGTGTATGAATGTATGTATGAATGAATGACATGGATGTATGAGGTGGACCAAGAACCAGATGGATGGATGAAATTCGAAACTTTGATAGACGTATATATCACGGTATACGGTAGAAGTAATTCCTTACAATGTACCGTACATCGTGATATATACGCCTATCAAATGATTGCAATCAATATCAATATACAGTATATATATATATATATATATATATTATATATATATATATATATATATATATATATATATATATATATATATATATATATATATATATATATATATATATATATATATATATATATATATATATATACTGTATATTGGTGTATATTGATTGCAATCATTTGATAGGCGTATATATCACGGTGTATATATATATATATATATATATATATATATATATATACCGTATATTGATGGCAATCATTTGATAGGCGTATATATCACGATGTACGGTACATTGTAAGGAATTACTTCTACCGTATACCGTGATATATACGTCTATCAAAGTTTCGAATCTCATCCATCCATCTGGTTCTTGGTCCACCTCATACATCCATGTCATTCATTCATACATACATTCATACATTCGCTATAGACAGTTCTGCCTTTTGTCTACCTCAATCACATTCATACACTCGCTATAGGCAGTTCTGCCTTTTGTCTACCTCAATCCCATTCATACACTCGCTATAGGCAGTTCTGCCTTTTCCCTACCTCAATCTCATAACTGCCTTTTGCCTACCTTACCGTAAGAAATTTACTGAACGCCTGCAAATAATACGCTGAAAAATGCTTGCAATCAAAATTTCAAACAATTTGAAGGTCACATGCAATTATATATGTATAGGTAGACCCAGAGAGGAAGAGACAAGAGAGAGAGAGAGAGAGTGTCGTGATAATAACAATGTTACATATGTATCGTATATATGAAAAATAATATATACGGTAGGCCTACATATGTTCCCCACAATCATATAATGCCAAGCACAAATATTCAATCTTTCGTTGTTTGTATTACCGTAAGAAATTTACTGATCACCTGCAAATAATACGCTATAAAATGCTTGCAATCTCTCTATTTTCTCTAATCTCTCTCACGCCTCCTGTCTCTCTCTCTCTCTCTGGCTCGCTCGCTTTCCCTCTTCCTCATCCGTATATGTATTTCTCATTATTATTTTTATCTAACTAATCCGTCTATTTAATTTATTTGCTTGTAATATTTCTGTATTATTATATTTGTTTCACTCTCTTTCTTCAGTTCAGTTTCTGTATTCTCTCTCTTTCTCTTCCCATCCGTATATGTAATTCTCATTATTATTTTCTATAATCCCTTTCTTTATTTGCTTGTAAAAATGTCTGTATTATTATATCTTTTTCACTCTTTCTTCAGTTCAGTTTCTGCATTGTCTCTCTCTCTCTCTCTCTCTCTCTGTTTCGCTTGCTTTGCAGGAATTTTGTTTTTGTTTTATATATAATATATAATAATTTACTTATCATTACTTACTATATCGTATAAACAATAGTAGGTAGCCAACTTACCATAATACCGATACACCAAACCGATACCCATGCGGTTATGTTTATCACCTGTTTACTAAAGTGCCACCATTATCGATTTTCTTCGAGCCGAATGGAGCGGGAGGGTTACCAATTGAAGTTAAATCCGCTAGCATATATTGTTAGATGTAAGACATGATAAATACCACTAGAAATATGAATTGGCAAAATCCATATAATATCACTTCGAAATTGTTCTGAAATTTCAAAACAAAACCGCTAGTGTAAGTCATTGTTGCTAGATCGAAGTAAAGGTCTCTAGATCTAGCGGAAGTCGCTATACGTATTGGCAGTACTGCACACTGCCGACTGCGATACGTTGTTGACATTGTTGTTGATGTTCCAGTGGAGGGATGAACAAAATATTTTCCTTGTCCAATAATAGCTATTTCATAGTCCCACAGGACTTATTTTGATATATTTATCTAATTTACTGAACGCCTGCAATTGATATGCTATCAAATGCTTGCAATCAAACTCTCAAGCACTTTCAATGTCACATGCAATTATACAAGTATATATAGGTAGACCCAGAGAGGATTAGACAGACAGAGAGAGAGTGGTGTGATAATATAACAATGGTACATATGTATCATATATATGACAAAATAATATATACGGTAGGCCTACATCTGTTCCCACAATCATATAATGCCAAGCACAAATATTAAATTTTTCGTTGTTTGTATTACCGTAAGAAATTTACTGAACGCCTGCAAATAATACGCTATAAAATGCTTGCAATCAAACTCTCAAGCAATTTCAATGTCACATGCAATTATAAAAAGGTATATTGTAGACCACAATCTTCGCCAAGCTTCGTTGTTGCTTATATTATCGTGAAAAATTTACCGTATACCCTGGTTATCGTGAGAAATTTACCGAACGCCTGCAAATAATACGCTATAAAATGCTTGCAATCAAACTCTCAAGCAATTTCAATGTCACATGCAATTATAAATGTATATATAGGTAGAGAGACAGACAGAGAGAGAGGTCAAGAACATCTGCTAGGTGTGATTTTTCCCTGGGAGGGAAGAGAAGATTAGTTAGGGGCGTGCCCTGGCCTACATCAGAGAAAGAGAGTACCAAGGAGTACAAAGGTGTAGAAACAAAGAGAGTGAGACAGAGAGAGAGAGAGAGAGTGTCGTGATAATATAACAATGTTACATATGTATCATATATTATGATAAAATAATATATACGGTAGGCCTACATCTGTTCCCAACATAAATATAATGCCAAGCACAAATATTCAATCTTTCGTTGTTTGTATTACCGTAAGAAATGTACTGAACGCCTGCAAATAATACGCTATAAAATGCTTGCAATCAAACTTTCAAGCAATTACAAGGTCACATGCAATTATAAAAAGGTATATTGTAGACCACAATCTTCGCCAAGCTTCGTTGTTGCTTATATTATCGTGAGAAATGTACCGTATACCCTGGTTATCGTGAGAAATTTACCGAACGCCTGCAAATAATACGCTATAAAATGCAAAGGACATTTCTTGTAGAGTGCAATTTTGAGGACGTAATGTGCTCTGAGAGAGAGCGGAGCGGTGATTAGAGCATAATGTACCTCCTGACCGCTCGTCACAGCCGCCGTGGACCTACTACAGGGAATTATATAAGGAAATTACCGTAGTTTAGGGTTTTGCACTCGTGTTGCACGATCGTTGAAAGACAACCAATGATCGTAGAAGGATGGTTCGGGTGTCATTGGAAAGCTCAATTTACGCCCTTTCAGGGATACATACTTGTATTACGCTCTGGGTCTTGTTTATGCATGAAAAAGAGCACTAAACAACCCCATTTAGGGTAAAAAAAAACCCCGCTGGGCGGCACAGGGAAATATACTCCACCACCCGCTCGTAAGGTGATAAAATGCTTGCAATCAAACTTTCAAGCAATTATAAAATATAAATTGTACTTACCAACACCCACACCAGTATATTCTTCGTCAGGAACGTCTTCAATATGGTCAACAGTCTGTCCAACATCAACCTCAACATCAACCCCACGCAAATTATGCTTGGGATGAAAGCCTATGATCGGGTTATTTTCGTCTTCCGAGTCATCCACACTACCAAAACTCTCACCCAGACATTCGACGGTTTCATCCAACAGCTTATTAGAAAGTTCTGAAGAGTTCAGCATGATATCTAGTTCCTGGGTGGTAAGCCGGGCGTGGTTAGTAGGGTGGCGCGACGCACTAGGGATGGCGGCCACCGAATCGAACACGGGCAAATCTTGACCTTCCATTATGGCTGCTTGAGGGTCACTGAGTCACGGTCACGCAGTGGGGATATGTGGGTGGGCCCTTGTAGTATACCGCCTGACCACCAGGTTCCGCTTTCCACCTAAATTAGGGTGGGAATACACCCACGGACTTAAGTCCGACCCCGCCATTTAGTCCAATTATCTCGTACCGGACTTAAGTCCGACCCCGCTAATAAAGGGTTAAGTCTGTATCCAAAAAGCAGCAAGTTAGGAGCATTAACATAGGAGCATTAGGCTTTTAAAGGGTTAAAATCAAGTGCAAATGGCCGGGAGCGCAACAGGCCACACGGCCGACACCCAGGGCTTACCGCCGCCCACTAACTCGCCCTCCCTGTGTTCTCGAGAGGCCGGCAGTGTAGCCAGTAGTGAGCATAGCTGGGAAAAATATACCACTATACAATAAACTCCCATGTTACTGGTACCACTGTATGAGAACCACGAGTGCTACTTAGCTCGTTCTGGTCTCATTTTGAAGCTTTTAGCGCCTAGTTTTTTTGCTGAATACATTTCTTTTCATGCAGATACTTTATTTATCATTCAGGAGTGCCTGAATATGCCCAAATAAGCCCAAACCCCCCGCTAGACAAGGGTTAAAGTGCAACTATCTTACCAAATGTTGATGTTGTTGTTATTGTTCCCCAAGCTGCCTGGCCGAACAGCCCCAAGGCCCCGAGCATGGCCAAGGCCATAACCGAGCGCCCCCACAGAACCCTCCCCTGTCGACCACAATAAAGCCTGGGTGACCGAAGCCACTCCATGGTGGGGAGCTGAGGAGGGTGTGGAAACGCCCGGGAAACCAAAGCCCCACCCAGGGCCCTGTGCCCCTCAGCAATTATGATGAGAAAGTTGAGGGGCAAAGGAAAATTGTGACGTTTTGGCTTCAATCCACGGAAGAGACGCCGTCACTTGAGATCTAGAAAATATATAAGTAAAAGGAACAGTCAAAGTAAGCTATGGGTATGGCAGAGATCGCTCAGTTCTCACTCTGATAGACCAGCCCATCACCACATGACTAGAACCCAATCCTGTCAGCATCAGCTAGGAAAGGCCCAAGAAAGCCGCCTTTGGCGGGGGGATAGCTCCCCTATTTCAACCCCTTTCGGGGTTGGGCACCCGCCATCTCACCAAATGTTGTAAAGTTTGCATGCAAAGTAAAGATACTAGCATATTGACCGTATATTTGACCTTGACTTGTGACATTGACCTTTCTAATGGAATTGTATAGTTTTTTGTATGACTTTGGTCTAGGTATTCCGAATATACATGGTAAGTATAGTGAGAATCTAACAGTTAGTGTAAGAAAAACTAGTAAATACCTTATTTTGATCTTTGACCTTACCATTTAGAGCATGTATCTAAAATTTGGTCAATAAATTATCAAGGTTACCCGTAATATGTATAGTGATAATGAAGTGAAAACTAAGAATTATGATATATTGACCTTACTTTTAATCTTGACCTTCACCTTAAAGTTAAATTGAAATTTTATTTTTGACTGATCTTCGCATTGATCAAATGGATATAACTGTGAAGTTTGGTGAAAATCCGTTGAACGGTCTAGGAGGAGTTTCCGGACGGATGACGGACAAGCCGGCTAGTGGGGCACAGTTTACGGGCGGGATCTATGTGTGCGATACCACTCTGCTTTGCAGAGTTGATAAAGTTCCTTGTTATAAAAATAAAGTTATTATTGTATCATACATTTAACGATTTAGTTAACTGAATTGCCTCCTGAAGCTATGGGATAAATTTGTACAAGGTTCCTCATCCAGGGGTGGACATTAGTTATTCCAGGAGACCAGTGTGGTAGTCGTAAATAAAGTTGGTTCTTTGTAACATACGGCTCTATGGCTATTATAAAATTCTGGGACGTTTCCCGTCGGTAACAAAGCAACAGATTACGTGTGTGGCATTGTTACAGTGTGAATGTGGGGGGGATGGAGAGGCTGAGAGAAATATATCAGTGAGTGTGATGCAGATGAGAACCTTTGCCTTTGGAGAGAACAGTAAGAGGACTGATAGACATTGAGGGGGAAAGACGAATGTGAAAAGGAAAGAGAGGAAATAATAGCACTGTATATAATGTGTAAAACGGTACATGCTAAGACATTATGTATCATTTTCAGTAGGATGAAAAATGACCATCATATTGAGAAGTAGTTAATGAAAAAAATAGTTCATATATGTTGTTTTATGGAAATTTCAGACAATCTCCGTGCACATCGTGATCCTCATATCTAACATACAATGAACTTCAACTCACAATTGGTTGTGAGTAGCTTGTCAGACGATAAAAGACATATTATGGATAGGTGAAGACTATGTCGACTTATGCCATTCATTAATGAATTATTTATAATATATAGTAATCCTGAAATTGAAGACAATTTATAATTTCTAGTTATTTATATGCGGACAAACATAAATATGTGAGGAGTCCCTTGTAGCCAAACTGTGAAGTGTATTTGTTGGTCCTACTCTGCCAGCTCGTTCTTCGGCATTTTCTCCTCTCCTATGTGCACCTCTTCAGTCGTGTCTTCCTTTTGCTGCTCTTACTATTTCTGCTCGTGTCTTATTTCATCATGTATGTACCGTTTTAATTATTATCCTTCGCCTCCCTACTTCTGATCATTTACTTTTATCAAATCGGTACCACATGATGAATTTTAGTGACATATTAACCTGTTCAGTATCGGTGCCGCCCTTTTAACTTTCTTTTGGCCACAATTAGATGATTTTATTCAGCTTAAAAAGAACCCCCCTCAATTAACAGCCTTCGAACTATCTCATTTAACCCTTTTTATTACCACATATCTGTCTTAAATTGCACAAAATCGTCTAAGTATAGCAAGAATAATATATAAAAATCACGTCGCCGGTACAGAAGGGGTTAAATATCTGTGCTGGTGGCCCTAATGTTTGACCACTCCCGTATATTTCTTACGTTCTCCTTCCCGCCCGTAGTTATCTCTCTTTTCCTTCTACGACCCTCTTATATCATTCTGCCTCCTCTCTTGTACATGTCTCTACTTTTACTTCTTACACGCTAGCTCTCCCTTCCTCTCCGCATCTGTCTCGTTTCCCTCTCCTTCCTCCACGTCCCTCCGTCTCTCTCTTCTCCTCACTTACTTTGATTCCTCCCGTAGTTTGGTGTTTCAGAAGTGTCATCCCATTCAGGTTTCGAATGGAAGATTATTTAACCTGAAAGTTTTGATAATTGAATGAATGTCTGGGAAATCAGCTGGTGACAATCTACCCGTCACCTTCTTCATATTCTCCTTTTTCATTATTCCCCTCTCACTTTCTATTGTCTACCTTCTCTCCACCACCCATTATTTGCATTTCCTTCTATTGCCATTATGAATAATCCTTTATCTTCTCGTACTCTCTTGTTCCTTCTCACCCATTTGTTCATCTCCCTCTACCATACCTTCCACTTATTGTCCCTATGTTGTGTCTCTACCCATCTCTATTTCCCTGCTTGCCTCTTCTCTTTTACCTTTTTCTTACTTCTTCATGGTCTCTTTCATCTCGGTTTGCTCTTCTCATTCTAATTCCTCTTTCCCCGTTTCCCATATTGTTTCTTTCTCTCAAACCTCTTCCTTACCTCGACATTCCCTCCCGCATCTCTTCTATCTCTTATTATCATTCACCTTTAAGGGAGGATGGTTCACTTTTTGGTCGATACTTGTGTGTGTATGTATTGATTATTTGTCTAGTTTCTTCCCTAGACCTCCATCAAACTAAAAAACTAACACCCATTAGATCGAGCCCCTATTATAGATTAAATTGTACATTTTTCGGTAAAAAAAAATCCCGGCCGAAGGCTGGTTCCTCAAAAATGATTGGGTTCGCTAGGAAAAAAAAATCGACACCTAAATAAGGGGGTGACCAGTAGCGACATTGGTAGAGCGCTCGGTTTCAAAACCGGGAGGACTGAGTTCGATTCGCGAATGGTGGAGATGTTTAGGTTATCTCCTCACACCCCTTGCCTCTGTTTCGCCTGACAGTAAAATAGGCCTGTGGCTAATCTCTTCTCATTGAACTTTGCCTATGAAAATAGGTCTGTGGCAGGGTAAAAAGGGCGCCAAGTTCCCTCATCCCTTAATCCTCAATTAAAAAAAAAAAAACAAAAAAAAAAAACAAAAAAAAAAAAAATAGCACGAAGAGTCTTAATATTGACAAGGAAATGGGACGGAAGGTTTTAAAATCGACAAACTAATTGGGCAAACACTTTTATAATCTGAAAACTAATGGGGTTAACATGAGGAAGAAGGAGGACCAAAAAAACCGGCCCATCTCCCCTTAATTCCTCTGTCTTCTTCTCGCTGCCACTCTCCCTTCTTCTTCCCCAATCCTCAGCCGAGAGATTCCTCGTCCCGGGGCTCGCAATTACCATTAACAAGATTCCTGGGCTTCCACATTTGTTTAGTTTACGTTTATTTATATTTTTCTCTCGAAATCTCTAGTGAACCTGAAGCCATTTTTAATCTATTTCCAGATTAATTTTGACCTTCTCCGGGTCCGTTTTGTATGTTTTTTTCATGTGTATGTTTAGTGAGTCCACCTGGCTCTCTGATGGATATGAGGGTTTCCGGACAACTCAACCAGTAGACCATATCAACTAGTAGACCATATCAACCAGTAAACTATATCAACCAGTAGACCATATCAGCCAATAGACTATATCAACCAGTAGACCATATCAACCAGTAGACCATATCAACCAATAGACTATATCAACCAGTAGACCATATCAACCAATAGACTATATCAACCAGTAGACCATATCAACCAGTAGACTATATCAACCAGTAGACCATAATATTATCAACCAATAGACTATATCAACCAGTAGACCATATCAACCAGTAGACTATATCAACCAGTAGACCATATCAACTAGTAGACTATATCAACCAGTAGACCATATCAACCAATAGACTATATCAACCAGTAGACCATATCAACCAATAGACTATATCAACCAGTAGACCATATCAACCAAGAGACCATATCAACCAATAGACCATATCAACCAGTAGACCACATCAACCAATAGACTATATCAACCAGTAGACCATATCAACCAGTAGACTATATCAACCAGTAGACCATATCAACTAGTAGACTATATCAACCAGTAGACCATATTAACCAGTAGACCATATTAACCAGTAGACCATATCAACCAGTAGACCATATCAACCAATAGACTATATCAACCAGTAGACCATATCAACCAGTAGACTATAATTATCAACCAGTAGACCATATCAACCAGTAAACCATATCAACCAGTAGACTTTCTCTATATATTTGTGTTTACATGATCTCTCTATGAGTAAGCAATACCAATATTTATGGTAAAATGACAATTTTCGTCGGGAATTAACCAAATTACCTTCACCTGGCGAGACGTTTTAAATACCATAGCTACGTACTTCCCGGGTTAATAGTCCTTTGGAGGATTGCGACGGGTAGATAGTGAGAAATTGGGTCTTCGAAGTATTGAAAGTAACAAGATTTTCTCTGCCCCAATGAAAAATAATTGAAAGACCAGAAGATAGGCGTTCGATGGCCTCGTCACGTAACTTTTGGAGTGATTGCATATTGGGTTGATGTGAAAAAGTAGTTGAATAGTGTAAGGTAGAGTCATCAGCATATGATTGGTGGGACTAGATGTACAGTTGAAGAGATCATTAATGAATATCAGAAAGACAACTGGATACAGAACAGAACCCTGAGGAACACCGGAGTTGATAGGTTGAGGACGTGAGTCATGGCCTACCACAACTGTAGCAATGAAACGGGTAGAGACAAAGGCACATATAGATGGATAGAAACCGAAGGAGGGTAGTCTGGAAATTAGAGATTTGTGCCAGACTCTATCGAAGCCTTTTGAAATGTCAAGCGCAATAGGAAAATGATCACCGAAGTCCCGAAAGGAGGATGACAAAGAGTTAGTAAGATAAGCAAGTAGATCATCAGTAGAGCGACCCTTAACCCTTACTGTACCAGCGATAGCGAATCGCCGTCAGTAATAAAGCCACTCGTCAAATCCAGCGACAAAAGATCACCGTCAGTACTATATAGTAGTTGTAACTGTCGTATCGAGTGGTACCAGGTACCGTCACTTGTACGCACTGTTTTGAGACATTGGCCACGCTTCTCAGCTTATATTCAAGGCCTCGCAACCTAGCTGGCTCAGTATTCCTCCAACTTTTGAGGTGGAAGGGTATTCTCTCTCGACTCTGAAGCCATGTTGGCCTCATTGCCTGGTACTGAAGGGTACATTTATGGTAATACCCTCTGGTACAGTAGGGGTTAAGGAAACCATACTAACAATCTGCCAAGCTTGATAGTCATTAATATCAAGTGTATGTATAACCCGAGTTGCATGGGGAATCTTGTAAAAATCCCTGTATGGTATCCTGGAATATGGATCCTGCGACTTGTGCTTGAATAGAAATATATTCACCATGTTGGAATTCCCTTCTCCTTATTATACTGTATATAGGAAAAGGCTAAAATTCCTTTATCACGCCGTGGTGTAGTGGGTTAAAAGCTTGGAAACTCGTTCTGAATGTCGGAGGTTCGATCCCGGCTGGGAGTATTTAAACACACATATATATATATCTATATCTATCTATCTATCTATTGCCTGACGCTGTGATCCGCGAAGGGGTGGCCACGAACGAACCGCCCCCATGCACCTCTGTCCCCAGTCAGTCGATGCCCCTCCCCCCAACCAGCACCGCCCTCGTTCTTGTACTTCCTCACTCCATCCTTCCACCTCATATTCGGTCTACCTCTCCCTCTCTGTCCCTCCACCTCGCTCTCGTACACCCTCTTAGTCATTTTCTCGCTTTCCATATGTTCCATATGGCCGAACCATCTCAAGTTGTTCCTTTTCACACTTTCCAGCACATCTACTTCCACACCACACCTCCTTCTTACTTCCTCATTAGTCTGTCTATCCCTCCATGTAACTCCGCACGCACTCCTTAAGTAATTCATTTCCACTGCTCTCACTCTTGGTCTGAGTCTCTCAACCAACGTCCATGCTTCGCTTCCGTAAGTCAGTGTCGGGATGACCACACTGTCATGCAAGGACTTCTTCACTTCCATACTGACCACCCTATTTCTTGTTACTGCTTTTAGCGTTCCTACAACCCTCTTCCCCTGTTGTACCCTCTCCCGCACTTCTTCATCCATAGTCCCATCTTTACTCAACACACTGCCCAGATACTTAAAAGAGTTGACGATCTCCATAGCCTGACCGTTCAGCTTTACCTCACACTCTGTCACTTCACCCCTTTCGAAGACCATAACCTTGCTCTTCCCCGTATTTACCTTCAAATTCCGTTTTTCGCACACATTACATATTATATTATATACTCCAATGACAATACATGATATACACTGACCCTCATCCTACGTTCCTTTCTGTAATATAATTCGCTCTTTCTTCCCATTTACCCCTTACTCTCTGTTCCACCATATTATCTCCTCTCTTCTCTTTTACTTCTCTCTCTCTCTGACCCTCCCTCCCTAGCTCATTCTTTTTTGTCCAGTTCTCAGGTCTTCCTTTATCGTTCCTCCACTTGTCTGAATATTTGTGACTGCTCCTTTCTCTCCACTCTTTATCGCTCTACTTCCTTCCTTTGATCACAATTTTGCTTTCAGAATAAAGATTTAGTTCGTCTGATAACCTCGTTTATTTTCACATTTCGGTTATTGATGCTGCTACATACAGAAACAACTTGGACTTGTAATAATACAAAGAAAGTCGATGGCACATAAACATAACTATTTTATTGACCTGCCTCATGGTATGAGATGTGTTAGAAGACTATATTTTGTATATTATAAAACTAATAGCAAACTGACCACTTTATACACTTATCACATATTGTCACTAACTAATCCGATAAACTATTGTTTGGTCACATTAGGTCCCCTACGAGCGTAATTATATCCCACTTTATACAATTATTGATACTTGATATTTTTAAATTATATTTCACCAATCATTGTTTTCCTAATCCTTATCCTTATCCCAAATTTGTCCCAAATACGGCCATTATGATGAACCATAGCTGACGTATGCAGGTTCTCATCGCAAACAAAAAGTAATTATGGAATCGTTTTACTGTATTGTATAATTTGTATGTACAAGTATATACTGTATATATATATATATATATATATATATATATATATATATATATATAATTTATATAGGTATGTATGTATGTATATACTCAGGCACATACCTCATTGCTGGGGGTGGCCGACTCAAGACACCGCCCGATCAGAAACTACATTAAAGGGTTCCAA
The DNA here is from genome assembly GCA_032716605.1 of Paralithodes platypus. Lineage (NCBI taxonomy): Eukaryota > Metazoa > Arthropoda > Malacostraca > Decapoda > Lithodidae > Paralithodes > Paralithodes platypus. Next base: position 45,757,265 of record CM064567.1, on the reverse strand, counting down.
TTCTCAGGTTCCGGGACCACTTTCCGTTCCCTCGCCCCTTTCTCTGTCTCCATGAGTAGGAGAATTGTACAAGGGGAGGATGATTCCTAGCCTCCTGCCCCCAGAAGGAAATGTAGGACAGTAAAAGAGACACATCTCCTGTCACAATATTAGGCTACTGTTTTTCAATGGATATTTGCTCTATTTTTTGGTTCTTCAGAGATCACATGTTCATTATACAAGTAAATTATGCACATATGGAGCAGTAATATTGTTTAATATGATAAATATAATACATTTTGTTCAAAATATACCTTTTAAAAACATGATTGATGTATTCCTGTGAGTCCAGCAGGATATCAATATCAGCTAATCAGATGCGTGAATATCAACATGTTATTTAGAGTCAAGCATGAGAAAGCATGATTGTGACGTCACAAAGCTCCAATGGAAAGGGTCAATATGATACAAGCAAGTAAATAATAGCAATACACCTTCTAAACTATTGCTTAAACGAAAAATAATGGATATTCAGACAAACCACAGCACATTGTGGTATAATACATAGTTCACAATCAACATAGACAGCTAAGCTGCTGATATATTATAAGATTATATAGTAAATGGGAGATGAAACCCTTACAAAGAGAATATGTGAGTCAGGTACAAGGGGAGATAGAAGGGCAGGAAGACCCCCATTGAGATGGAGAGACTGTGTAAGAAAAGCTTTGGATGATAGAGGAATGACTATAGATCAGGCAGGGGAAGTGGTGGTGGACAGGAGTGAATAGAGAATGCTTGTGAATAGTTGAGTGAACACGTGGTCATTTGGAGGAAGGGGTCGGGCGCAAGTTGGACTAGATAATAGTCCATCAGGCGCCTGGCCCAGGGAGACGATTAATATGAAGGGTGCGCCTGGAAGTGTGGTGGGAGGGCTTGTGGCTTTGGCTCCGCTGCATGTCTGCCTGCCGAGATCGGAACCTCTCCGGGTGGTCGGGGGCCGGGGGAGTGCTGGAGCGACCTTGGTGGCCCTGGTCTCTGGGTCTTCTCCTGGGTGATCTAGATGTGTGTGAGTTTGTGTTTTTATCTGTGTTTGTTCGTTGTTTTATGTTGTTTTTGTGTTTTCCCTGTTCTTGCTCGGTCTTGAGTCGGCTACCCCCAAAAGAAAATAAAAATGGAATGAACTAGAAAATAAAAATAAAAATAGGAAAAAATGGGGATTGTGGCTGAGCATATAGATAGATATATATAGTAAAATTAAACAACTGTGCAAACTAATGATACAGTCAAGTAAAGAAGGAAAAAACTGTTTGCAATGGTCTCATTTGTTTAACAATATAATTATATTGTTGTTCTTTGTGCAGATGTTTAATGAGTTACATACAGATCGAAATAAATCTGAGCTATTTATAATCTTAGTTTTCAACACCAACGCTTCTAACATGTTCATATGAAATCTTAAGCTATATGTTCATGCAATTATATTGTTAAAAATATTGTGTCTAAAATACATTTGATTATCATCAACGATGTTTTCCTAATACTGGTATATATTTATAAAGTGGCTCTACTAATACAACTAACAACTGATTACTTTAATACGACGTCTGACATACCAATAGGCGTTTATATTGATTCCCTCTGAACGAATCCTTCAACTACTGACTAAAATTTCTCTTCTTTACCTGCAGCTTTGTTTTAAAATATTAAATAACAGTTTTTATCTATCACTCACTTGATTTCATTTATCCACAACTTTCTTCTACATTTTCCACTTCCATCCAGTAAAGTGCTCAATGTTTTATCGGCTTTATAGTCAGGTGCCGCCCAACAGCTCTCCTTCTCCCTCGCTGGCATTGTCCTCGCTATTCTGAGGCTACTGTAATACCCACACATTTCCCTAACTTACAGACAAAAAAGACATTGGGCAGGCATATGATGTTTTACACTATGAAATCATAATTTAGTTGTTATGTTGATAATTGTCAATAAAACTCAACACGTTAGTTTTTAATTATGATCAATAATATTAGTAATAGTAGTAATAACAACTGTGTATAATAGTAGTATATAATTATGTCCAGAACATGATAGCATTTAACTCCTTAAGGACAGGACCATTTGTAACATCAACTACCTGCCAGGCGGGAATATTTACCGAAAACGAGCTTCATTCCATGCTCATTATTATGCATAAACAAGAGCCAGAGCGTAATACAATTATATATATGTGAAAGGGGGATAATAGAGCTTTTTAATGACACCTGAATCATCCTTGTACAACCTCGGGTTATCCTGTAGCGATCGCGCAAACGGAGGTGAAAATACCCTAAATAAGGTAATTTCCTCCATTTTTTCCTTATCTCGCGAGGCTGGGTGTGTGTAGGGAGGCGGCGGTGGTCCCAGAACCGGCCCAGTGGTGGTGCCGAGCAGTCAGAGCTCGCCTATCGTCCTCCCAATGCACAGACTCTCTCTCAGAGCCCCTAATGTGCTCAGAATGCCGCCCGTCATATGACGGGTACCGGAGGATAGTCCATTTATCTCTCGCCCGTCATATGACGGTCACCGCGGCTTGAGTGTTAAGGGGACTGACTGATTTTTTACCCAACTTCCAGGTCATACTTTCAATTTTGTTTTTGTTTTTTTCTTTCAATTTAGGTAAAAAATGGTTGAAAACTATAGCACTACTAAAACGCATATAATTCCTACAGAAAGCCCTATAGCAACTGTTGTATGTGATCAAACAACTCACAAAAGGTGTGTCTGTAGTTTCTATAAACAAAATGTTTAGGCTATATATATTTGTGTATTTTTTGGATTAATGTGATTGTGAATTAAGGTGAAATTATTTTGTAGATTTTTACGACTGTGACAACATGCTGCAAACAAACAAAGTTAGCTAGAGTTAATCGAATTCATAGATATTGTAGAGTTTCCTATGCACTTTTCAAAGGTATATAAAACATTCCTAGAGTCCCAATAGTAACTGACTTATTAGATCTCATATTTGCCAAATTACTTGTTGAGGAATACGAGTGAAAGTCTAAGGTAATTAGGTGAACATTTTTAACTAGTTTTGTTTGTTTATAATATTTTACGCAGGAACACGGCAGAATAGAAGATAACACTTTTGGAAGGTTGTAGAGTATTTACGCTCTTTCCATTTATATATGTACGATCCTTGTACGACCAGTAGTTACTGAGCCTGTCAATTTCAAAGATCCCTATATAACGTTTTTATAAATACAGGAAAAGTTTGAAAAACATAAAAACAAAACAAAAATGTCAATGAATTTTCACTTATAAAATGTCTCTGGCTTATGAAGGGATGTTGAGTAAACACCTTATGGTATTTTCAGGGTTTCGAACTTTTTAAGCCTAAAAAGCGGTCGGTCCCCTTAAAAGATTGTGTCTTATTTTCCGATATATCGATCTTATAATACAATTGACTTTGTTAGTGCTTTAGCCTACTGCATGTGATAATTATAGATTTTATCACTCACTATAAAGGTAGGCTATATTATTAGGTCGACATATCGTAAAATAAGACGCTTATAATCATTTTAAGAACACAATCATGATCTGGACATATTTATCTACTTAATGCAAATGTTTTCAACTGTGGAAAGTGTCGGAACATTATTGAACACCCACCTAAACATTAATTGAATAAACTAGTACTGTGCGTAATTTGTCTTATGCTCATCATTATTCATATAAGTTTATGTGTATTATAATCATAAAAACACAAGTAGCTTCCACTATCTATTTGGCATTTAGTTTTACTGTATTTGTCTTTGACACGTAAAAACGGGCTGTGTTGACTAGAATGTCATTGGAGTGGGTCGTATTCGTAAAATATTAAGAGTATTTTCAATTCAAGGTTGGGATATCCGTTGTGTTGGTTTATTTTTTCCATTATTATATTAAACATATCATGCAAACATTATTTGATTTTTATTACAAGTCAGGTCAAGCGATTGTAAGAGCTTACGAAAATTTGTTTATGTATAATGACAAAAATAACCTGATCCTTGTTTAGGTGAATCATTCACAAGTGGAATTAAGAGACATAATATAATATATCGGAAATTACTGTATAATAGTGAAATATTAAACAGTCTTAATTCATTAACCACCCAAAATAAATGACAGTATGTTTTGAATATAAGTATAAATATTTGTTATGGAAAATGTTGGAATGAATTTGCCTTTCTTGTTGGCTGGAATATCCGCAGTTTCGTTTGTAATTTTGGCAGATACATATTTGGGGGATTTGCAATACAGGGGAGCAATTACAAAATGTTAAATTATATTTAGGTGGTTTCAATGACAAGGCAACACATTCGCGATATAACGTTTCCGAAGTTGTTTCACGATTTTGGTGGGAATGATATCAGGTTTACTGGATTGCATATAAAAAACGGACATATTTTAACTTTGCATTGATATAAAGTCGAAATATATTATGTTATTGAATAGTACTCGATGACTTAAAAAACAGTACTTTAGTAATAACATGAGTAAAACTGATGTAAATTATTATTTTTTCCACAAATAATTTATAAACTTAAATAATTGTTATATTATTAGTCAGAATAAAAGTATGTAGTGCATTATGGTATACTAGAAGGGCCTACAAGAATTAATATATGTTTCCTATCCATTTACTCATCATAGACGAATAGAAATATTATGATAAATAATTACACTATTTCCAATAAAACTTTACAACTGTTGTCTTATATATATTTAGTATACTCAAAATTGCTTTGTCTAATAAATGTTCTTGGAAGGACCATTTTATACTCTTTCAAAAACAGTTTCCCAGAAGTTAGCTGTCCTTAATCCATTATTGGGGATATTTTCCCTAAAGGTTAGCGCACACTAACACAACAGCCCCTTCAATACTGGCACGAACACCTACGACTCGAAACAATCATGTGTCTTGCCGAATTGACTAGAGATCACGAAAAGAATGGCTGACATCGTTAGAGTCCTATCGCGTCTGCACGACATGATAAGACTCTAATGATGTCGATACTGAGGAGTAACAAATCCTACGAAGAAGATAAGAAAAGTCGTGCGAAGGGTACACGAATACTCCACGGAAAAAATATGACCTAGAAGACAGCGATACAACTCAGGAGAATGGTATACGAACATTGTAACGAAACCATGAGATGTGCAACCAATGGGCTGTCAAGGTATAAATAGGACGTGCGGAAGAGATACGATAAGTACGGCAAGTTTACGAACCAGATCAAAAGATAAGAAAAGTCGTGCGAATGGTACACGATTAGTCCACGGAAAAGATACGACCCAGACAACTGAGATACAACTCAGAAGAATGGTATACGAACATTCTAATGAAGTCGTGGGATGCGCTGTTGCCCCGTCGTACGTTGCCAAATTTCCGCACAGAAAAGATACGATCCGTACGGCAAGTTTACGAACCAGACGACTCTGATACGGACCATACAACTTTGATACGGACCATACGTCTGTGATACGGACCACACTATTTTGATACAGCGAGTTCGCGTTGAAGACTAGACTCAGACAATTTTTGACAGTTCCCGGGGATTCTCGCGAACTTTTGAACAGCCAAAAATCTCGTATCGACCCACGATACGTCGTTTGGACTGTGAGAGTCACCCACGGCTAATTTACGATATCCACGATTATGTTGCCCATTCGCCGTATCAGGCTGAAATTTCGAGTTGTGAACTTGTCTGGAGGGGATTTCGTGTGCACTAACCTTTAGGCACCATTTGCTCTGTACATGGTTATAGTACGCCAATATATCTTGTATTGCTTGCATTTGGTTCCTCCTATGAAATTTGTATTAAAACGATGGAATCCATAGCATTTTGTGTCATCATTTATCATCCTCTTACTAACTCTTTCGATATTCTTTTCACTTACCTTATGGCAGTACACTCAAAATTTTTTTTCAGAGCTGGCTCCGTTGATGCCTTCCCTCCTAAGTATGGGAACCACCTTTCAGATCATTATTATTCCTGTTGTATCTAAGGTTGTAACACTAGAGCATACAGTTTCTCATAATCCTTCTTTTGATAAAATGGTGAAGCATTGAGAATTTTGATGAGTTCAACATTCTTACTTCCAACTACTTTAATTGTTCAATCTCTGTTAGTCCAGATATAACGATACAAGCTTACCTTGATATGCTATGCAACACTCTTATAATTTGAAAATACACTAGCTACATACAATCTTGCCTTCTGTCTCCATCTTTCACATAAATAAATAAATCTGCTTTATAATTTATGTACTTCCTCATTATATCTCTCCCCGTGGTACTAAGCTATCTGGTAATTCCGCTGCAATTGAGATACTTTCTTTTTAATATAATTATATATTCTTAGAACAACCTTTGTAACCTTTATTTACAATTAATTTCATAAAATTTTCAATTCACCTTCAATTTATATAAGTTAAAATTCACTCCATACAAACATATTGCGAATGAAGGATTTTGTTTTGTCTATGTAAGTAAGGGAGACAAAAGGCAGAACTGCCTGTATCGAGTGCCTCCCCCAGAGTTGAAAGAGTGACATGGCCAAAATCAAGGACGTTCGAGCCAAAATGCCTGAACACAAGTTTGAAGCAATTTAAGTCATAGGAAGAGGGATAGACTGATTCTGGGAGAGAGTTCTAGAGCTCAGCAGTTGAATAGAAGAAAGTCTGAGAATACCGTTTCACTCTTGGGTTGGAGAGTTGCACAGAGTAGGGGTGGGATTGTGTTGCAAGACGGGTACTACATACCCTACATAGAGGAGGTAGTATACACTGAGAAAGCTCTGAGGAACATTGATTATTGTAGTAGCGATGGAATAGCGAGAGAGATGCAACATTGCGGCGGAGAGAGAGATTGCAGAGAGTTGGTGAGTGGGCAGGAGTTAATGATACAAAAGGATTTCCTTTCTACTTTGTCTAGGAGTGCGGTGTGAGAGGATCCTCCCTATACATGTGAACAATACTCAATACAAAGACACACTGTGCACCTGTACTGAGCAAGAAGCTGTGCAGGGGTGAGGAACCCCTTGAGGCGGTTGAGTACACCCAGCTTCTGGGAGGCTGCATTAGTAAGACTGGTAATGTGGTCCTTCAAAGTGAGAGCAGAAGAAAAAGAGACACCGAGAATATTAAGAAAAGATGAAGGATTGATTTTTGTATTGTTGAAGAATAAGATATAGTACTCTGAGAGTTCTGAATGGGTAGTAAGATGAAGAAATTTAGTTTTGGAAACATTAAAGGCAACAAGGTTTTCTCTGCCCAAATTGGAAATAGTAGTTAGATCAGAAGATAAGTGTTGCATGGCTTCATTACGTTTGTCTTTGAGTGATTGCTGGCTGGGGAGTTCAGGAAAACTAATTGAGTAGTGTAAGGTAGAGTCATCTGTGTATGAATGGATGGGACTGTACTGTAGGTACAGTTGAGAAGATTATTTATGAAAATTAGAAAGAGAATGGGAGAGCCCTGAGGAACACCGGAGTTGATAGGTTGAATAAGTCAACGATGGCCATCCACAACCGCAGCTATGGAACGGCCGGAGAGGAAATTAGAGACAAGGCACAGATGGAGGGATAGAAACCAAAGGAGGGTAGTTTAGAAATTAAAGATTTGTGCCAGACTCTATCGAAGACCTTTGATATGTCTAGTGCAACAGAAAAGGTCTCACCGAAGTCCCGAAAGGAGGATGACCAAGAGTTAGCAAGAGCAGTCACCCATCTTTGGGACAGGTTGAATGAGAGCAAACCTCCAGCAAGAAGGGAAGACGTTAGAGAAGAGACAGAGACGAAAGAGTTTTCCTAGGCAGGGAGTCGGCACGGATGCACATTTTTTTGTACAACAGGAGGAACACATCCGGACTGTACGCCTTCTTAGTATTAAGCCCAGAGAGGGTAGAGAATACATCTTTAGAAAAGCTTAGGATATTAGGCATAGGTTGGAGAGAGGGTGGTGGAGAGGGAGGAATAGCACTGGAATCATCCAAGGTGGAGTTTCTAGCAAAACTTTGAGCAAAGAGTTCAGCTTTGTCAGAGGAAGAAGTGATGGTTGTGCCATCAGAGTGGAAAAGGGCAGGGAAAGACGAGGAAGAAAAATGGTTGGAGAGGTTTTTGGCTAGATGCCAGAAAGCTTTGAAAGAGCTAGAGTTGGATAGTTCAGTGCATTTATTATTGACTAGCAGGGGTACCCGGCGTTGCCCGGGTAATCACCATAATCACCATCACTACTACCACCACTACTACTACCATAATCACCCATCATCAATACTACCATAATCACCGGCCTTGACCTCCCTGTGCCTCATTAAACGGCGACCTCGATTTCGGCCGCTAAATGACCTCTGATTTTGGATCTGACCTCATCCATAACCCCATTTTGGGGGGCAGCGAACAACTTTCGTTCCATACAACTTTTCGATCGGAGGCCTCCTTCTGCCCCAAACGGCCCTTTTTCCGATTTCGCGCCCATTTTCTCCGTCCCTTTCACCCTGGGGACCACTCTATGACCTGACCCAGGTCAATTGACACCCACATGCAAAGTTTCAGCTCCCCAGGTCCAAAACTGCAGCCGCCTATAAAGAACAGACAGACAGACAACCGTAAATATTATATAGATGAAAGGATGTATTGGCAAGTCAAAGAACAGATTTGGCTTGATTCTGGGCAGAAACATATGAAGAATGAGATTCTTGAGTCGGTACCATTTGAATGCTTCTTCCCTGTTGCGGACAGCAGTAGAACAAGTGTGAGTAAACCAAGATTTTTTTCCATTAGACTGAGAGAAAGAAAATAGAATGTATGCTTCCAACCAGAGAGGATTACCTCGGTAATGCGTTCAGCACTCTCCGAGGGTCCCCGGCCACGGAAGCAAAAGTAATTCCAAGGGAAATCAAAGAAGTACTGTCGAAGAGCCTCCCAGTCGGCAGCGCCAAAGTGCCACTAGCGCCGCCGGTTGGGAGGATCGGGAGGCCGTACTGCAGACATTAGGACAGGTGACAGATATTTGTTTATGGTCGGAGGAGCCCAAAGGAGAGAACAAAGTTACAGTTTAAGTGGAAGGGTTAGAGGTTAGAAATCAGTTTAGAATATTGGGCCGATCTCCGAAGCGATCCAGGACACGGGTGGGTCGCTGGACTAACTGCTCTAGGTCGTTTAAGATAGAAAAGATGTAGGCTTGTTCATCAGGTTGGTCAGTGGAAATAGAAGAGAGCCAATGGTGGTGGTGAACATTGAAATCTCCTTAGATGGAGATTTCTGCGAAGGTGCGTGATATTTTTCAGCCAATAGTTACTTGGTTAACTAAAAACATAAATAAATAATAAATGTACATATACCAAACTCAAACCAACCTAAGAAAACTAACTTAATCTAACCTTGTCTAAATTTTGTCAAGGAATTAAATTGACCGTTCTCCCAACCAACATTACATCCCTGAGCTGGTTTTGCAAGTTAGGCCGAAATTTCCTCGACTTGAATTTCTCTCTTCTGGGCAGAACATATCAGATGAGCCCACACAATTAACCCACAGAACACTAAAATGAGGTAGTGAAAAGTGTTCAGGATGTGTAATTTCCACCATTTGATTCTGATAGAAATGTTTATATTTACCATATACAACATTATTTCTTCTTCATGTGTGTTTAACACCTGTTCCTGCATCATGTTCCTGAACTTATATATATAATAAAACAAGTCGCTGATTCCTGATCTATTATATCTCATTATCTATAATTATTGGGTATTTGAGTGGTGCCGGCGTTACTTACAACTCTATAAACAGACATTGTACACAACCAATGCGACTGACAAGAAGAAAAATACACACCACAACAAAACAAAGATGAACAACTCAATCTTGATAAAAACGCCAACTCACGTCACTATTCCAGAATTCCAGAACTTTAAGTTCTGCGGGAAAATCGACAAATCGCTGAAATCACATAATCATATCTCATTTTCCATTTTTGTTTCTGAGTGTGCTAAGATGATATTACAATTGCGTGGTAGAGTTAGAGGTGAAGATGTCATGACAAATACCCTCAATTATTATTAATTATATCTCGAGTCCAGTAAAGATACGGCAGAATGGAGGGTCAACCCACCACTAATTGCAATAGTTTTTCTGATTGTTGCATAATTATGAAACTACATTATGAGGAGGATAACATATCAAAATCTAAGAAAATCAAACTATGGGAACATATTTTAAAATTGTGTTAAGGACACATACCCTCGGACAACAAAAAACTTCAATTTTCTTTGCTTTATGAGATGCATACTGCGACTTACGGAACACTTATTCTTTATGAAATATGGTTAAATGCATCAATGCATCATGCGTCAGTGTTCAATGCATCATCACTGAGTTCCTCTAATTGTAATGTTGACATATTTGCACAGATTCCACGACACTGTCCACATGCAAGTGCAGTCAAGTCCATTCTTGCGACATGTGCATCGCAGAGTTTGACAGCCAGTCTTACAGCTGCATCTGATGACCTCAAGGAGTTCTTGAGGAGCGGGATCTTTACTTGTTGTCAACGGGTACATTCTTCCATCGACCACCTTCCACCCCCAGTCTTCTGGACGCAGAGTATTCACACCACACCACACCTGAACCTGATAGTAAACTCGGAGGCTGTGATTTCTCAGAGATGCAGAGGTCGGAGGTAGTGCATGAGGCTGTACACTTAAGGTACTGGATGTTGTCTTTTGACAGAAACGTCTGTACTGCAGCTCATCAATGGTTTCCCCTTCGAGACCACTGTACAATGACACAACTGCAATTTCTCCAGCAGTAATGATGTTCTCTTTTGTCATGTCTGGTTTCATGAAAAGTTGTGCTTGTTTGCAGAAGACAGCATTTTTCATGCGTGTCAGAGCAAGTTGCTTTCCAAGACCATGGACTCTCAATGTAGTATCACATCCAAGGAAAGTGTGTATGAAGAGTATGTTGTCACAGACTGCGCTGCCAAGGGCTGCGCTTGTCGTTTTAATGTTCCATGTTCTTGGTCTCTTCTTTGAGTGTGATTTTGGCTCTGGTTTGAAGAAGAGTTTGTGCGATGTATTCTTGCCATGATAGCAGAGAAGTACAAGTAGATCAGTGTCGTCTCCAACCAGTATGCTGTCACACCTAGCTGCAGATTCCACTGTTGTCTGAACGATTGGTAAATCGGCATCTCCTTTTGCATGGATGACATGACAGCCTGTCCTTTCCAGGTGTTCACCTAGCATATGGAGGAACTCTTTACCCAACAACAACTGTTGTTTGTTTTCTTTGTTTGCCAGAAACTCTTCTTTCTTCATCTTCAGCCTCATATCAACAGAAAAGTGAACCCGAGCACCGACAATTCCATTTCGTCGTCGAAGGTGAGCACAATCTTTGGTTGAGGCGGCATCTGTGTATCCATCAAAGACAACTGTAGCTTTTCCATATCTGTTGGAGACATATCGACAGTAGTCTTGCAGAATCTCCTCCCAACTGTGTCCACGTGTCCATGGAATGCGATGCAGGAGAGCACCCCCGTCTAGAATGTACTGGATATCCCCTTCTGGAGCCGGACTGTCTAAACCTTCAGACCACATTGCATCAGCCAAGCTTGCTTTGTTCGCTGTCTTCATCATCGTCTTGGAATCAAACAAAGCCGTGGGATATGCAGAGAGCTCAAAAGACATCATTTGATGAAGATCACCGCATCGGGTTCCTGCAGTTATAAGCCTCTGGAACAGAAGATTGGCGTCAATGTGAACATCTTCTGAAGCAATAGCTACTGCTGATTTGACATTCATGGTGGTGGCCTGCACCTTCTTCTTGAAGACAAAATCGACAAGCTTTTTTCCTTCCATGGATTGCAGGATAGCATAGCCAACCTTCTCCGCTGAATCAACATTACTCCTCACATGCTTTGAGAATCATTTTCTGCATGTTGATGGATCGAACTGGAATGAGTTTTAGGGCATCCTGTCGACCACCTGAACTATCTCCACAGCCACAAAATATACAATGTTCTTTGTAGACGAATACTGGTTTCGAAGATCGGAGGCTAGCAGAAGATTGATGAAAATCTGCCTCATTGGCTGATCTTTTTTTGTCTCTTTCAATAACATGGGGGTTTGTGTAATCCTTGTGACATTTGATATGAACTGTCTGACCAACAGATACGGACAAAGTATCATGACATAGCGTACAGGCCCTCACGATACTGTCACATCCTTTCTGAGTTAATGTCACGTCTGTTGACCATCAGCGAGAGGTTGCTCACAAAACACACACTTATCCATGATAGCTAGTCATAGATCTGAAATGAAAAGAAAAGTCACATATTATATTTTATATAACCAAGGTGACAAACATCAACATGTAGATTATCTAAGAAACAGATGTACAAATATTGCTGCAATATAAAATTAAATGATGAGATAGAAAAGTAGAGAACCACGATTTGTCATTAATGAAAAGTTGCTGACTCAGCATTTTAGAAAATGCCTTTGCAAAACAATGTTCCCAAAGATAGATTTTCCTAGACTTTTAGTAGGTTATTCCTATACTAACACACACTAAAATAAAACAGAGAGAAAAACTAGTGCAATTAGTGGTGGGTATATCCAAATCTTTACTGGACTACCAGGAAAAAAATAGAATGCACCACACCAATCACTAGAAAAGAGTGGAATGTTATACTAAATAAATCAGTTCGTCAAAGAAAATTTATGTGTATAGCTTATAACAACAATGAATGAAAAGGTTCTTGTAACATCATCTTGCAGAACAGAGGGTCTAGAACCAAGTAATCATCAAGAAACTGACACTAGACTGTTCCTTCACCTCAAATATGCAGGTCACAAGAAAGCATTCTTGCGGACAGTGGACACAGATGTGGTGTGTATTGCTATTTCATTATTCCCTGAACTGGCATTGACAGAACTATGGGCAACTGTTGGGACTGGAAAACACTTTCAATATTTTCCCATCCACCAGTTAGCATCAGAGCTTACCCCTGATATGGGCTGAGTGCTTCCCTTCTTTCATGCACTAACAGGTTCAGACACTACCTGAACCTGTAGGAGTTGGCAAAAAGACAGCTTGGGAGGTGTGGAAGATCTATCCAGAACTTACAAATAGTTTGCTTACTTTACTACATAACCCTGATGGCTTTACTCTGGATTCTACACCTATGAAGATTAGTGAACGCTTTGTTGTGCTTCTTTACAGCAAATCTTGTGGAGCAACAACAGTGAATGAAGCTAGGAAGCAACTAATTTCAAGAGGAAATTTGAACCCTTAACAATATTCCTCCTACCCAAGCAGGTTTATTTCAACATGGGGCCAGGCAATATAGCTCCATCAAGAAATACCCGACCCTGTTAATTGGGGATGGACGACTTCACCTATGAATGAATTGGTGCCATTCTGGACAACTTTCCACGATGTCAGTAAGGCATGTTCAATCATCCAAAAATGTGGATGTAAACAAATCATGCACAGGTTATTGCAAATGCAGAAAGTCACACTTACATTGCACCTCCATATGCAACTTTCACCAAGGAGCTTGCAGTAACAATGATGATTTTTGTCAATGTTCTTACTGTATCAGTTTTGTATTGTACAGTATATACAGTGCACATTTATGAAAATCAATAGAAACTTTATATATCACCAATGATGAATTTTGCTATTGTTTTCATTATCAATTATGTATTTTATATATATATATATATATATATATATATATATATATATATATATATATATTTAAGTAATTTATATAACTGTATATATCACGAAGAAAGGAAGCCACTTTCTAATAGGTGAAGGTTGGGGAAAGTGGTTGTGGAGTGCATATGCGTTGGGTTCTCGTCCCGCAGTCTGGAAACACACTGTTGGTCGAATCATGATTAAGTTTTATACCAAAAGGATGGCTCAAATGCATAAATCGTTTGATTTTGTGGTATGTAAGCAATCACATTAGCATTTGAACTAAAGATAAAGACTGTTTACCTTGAGTTTATATGTTTAGGTGAATTCATCAATTAGTTTTCATATCTAAAATTACCAAATGTTACCGAGACATGTATTTCCGTATGATAATGAACTTTAAGCAATCTAAAACATATCTAGATGGGTTTGTTAACCTCTAAGTTATAGGGATAGACTAATAAATCATGAAAAAACGACAAAATAGTCTCTGAGATATGGATTGTTATGGGTCAGCCGGGGTAACGTGGCGGAAATTTTTGTATTTTCTCCAAAATGTAGAAGGACGTCCCAGCGGGTCCCTAGTCTGATTATGTTTGGGCATGACCAAAGGAAACTCCATGCCAAATTTCACAATTTCTGCCAGAACTGAACGATTTGACTATATTTTTAAATGAATCTGCCCCACTACAAAATTATATGGATGTACATCAGATAATCGGCGCACATTCTATCATTTCAAGGGTGGATTGCTTTGCCTGAGTTGAAAACAAGATGTTTATTGAGTTTTTAACAATTTTCCTGCGTTTCCCTTTAGCTGGGCCCTCAGTATTTTACCGAAATAATCAAACCACTGGTACACCTTCTAACACTACAACAAATATTTTCAGTCGACGTTTTACCATTTATTTCTCAATTTTTTATGAAAATTTGTCAGACTATCAGCCATAATTATATCACTTCGAAGGTATACTTGTGAACTGAAGTGTCTAGTGAAGCTGACAATATAAAATACATAATACAATAATAAAGATGTATGTCTAGTCGAAGTTTTACATTTATATCCCTCCTATATTTTTCTATTGTTCACGTGTCTTCATCCTTTTACATATAAATTCAGAATATAAACAAACTGAAAACAGATACCCAGGAAAGTATCATAGTTATCCCACTATTGTTTTCTCTCTTTCCTGCTCTCATCAGTTTTGTCGGAACTTCAATTTTTTATGGAAATACATCAGTAAATCGGCTTAGGACTGAGCATCAATTCCCAGCAGTGTTCCGAGAAAGAGCCCCAGTCGAACCTACCACTTTAATCCGACGGGTGGCTGTTGAAACTTGCAAGACCTTAGTTGGCTGGGCGTGGCAGGAGAGAGAGAGAGAGAGAGAGAGAGAGAGAGAGAGAGAGAGAGAGAGAGAGAGAGAGAGAGAGAGAGAGAGAGAGAGAGAGCGAGAGCCGATAAAGCCGATAAAGCCGATAAAGCCGATAAATAACTATATTTCCTTTTTATAATCTCTCGTTTCAGAGGACGCATTCATGTATACTTATGGGGAGGAGATGGTCGATATGTTCAGTAAAAACTACACATTGTAGGCTATGCATCGTTCAATCAATAACATCATTGTCAAAACTGTTTGTGGCTTGTTTTTCTATGTATAGGAGTTGTATGAATGTTGGTAGTGAAACTTGGAGGTAGAATTAGTGATATATTAGTTCGGTGAATTATAGTATGGTGGCAGTTAGAGTGGGACTGCAGGAAAAACAATTGACGTGATGGTTTATCGGAGTTAATAACATAATATATAGCCTAAACTATACCTTACCAAACCAACCTTATAAGTAACTTTCCAAGACAGACAAGTTCAGTGTACGTTAGTATGTCCATGGTTGGGGAGGAACATTAAGGGGGTTAGTGTGATGAAGGGCAGTAAATAGATGGTCCACCCACCACCCCAGCCTGTAAATAGTTAGCTGTGAATGAACTACCCCCCATATCCCTCCCTAAGTCTTAATCCTGTATGTTACTCATTCATAATAAATAACTATGTTGAGTAATTATTTACAAGGTGACAATCTTGTGTGTGTGTGTGTTTAGTGAAACTATGGTTATAAACTTTATGAATGATTCTATGAGCCTACTGGGACTGGAAATGGACCTGGGAGGGTAAAATATAATTGTTCAATTATGATGTAATGAGAACATATATTTACATAGAATTGTATAGAGACTCAGTTCAGTCAGATTTCACGATCCTTGTTAGGCAGACAGGATTAATTAATTTTCGCTCGAAATAATGGATAATACAAAACAAAATATCAGAGAGAGAGAAAGAGAGAGAGAGAGAGAACAACAATACCATATAATCTGACAGATAACATATGACAGACAACATATGGGTTATGGAGTATACAAAATGTATGAACAATTTGGGGTTGAATCTGGTGTATGTATAGAGGAGCTAGGAATTGTTTGTGAATATATATATATATATATATATATATATATATATATATATATATATATAAAGGGGATGATTCTGGTAGCCTTGTAAGTGGCTAGGGTTAAGGTATTCTGATTTATAGTGGTTTGCCCTAGGTTGTCTAGGAGGCGGCAATAAAGGTGTGTTATACCTTACCTTTTGATACCTTTTGATGTGTTCGCCACTCTTCTAGCGGCACCAAGGAGCGCGACGCCCCTCGTTTTGGGTGGTGATTTGGTGCAGTAGACTGTTTGAAGCGACAGCTCGCTCCCTTGCGAGGATGGGCTCGTCTGGCACCTTTTGCAGTTCGACATCCAGGGCTCTCTTGAAGCTGTCTAACGAGATGTCCCTCATGTCTCTTACTCGCCGTGGGAGTTTGTTGAAGAGACGTGGGCCTCGTGTCATAACCAGCCCTCTCGCAGAGAGACCATAGCACCCCTGTTATTCATCCGGGGGATTTCGCATTCCCAGCCTCTCCTATCACTGAATTTCATGACTATCGGTGTATGTAGGTTTGGTACTAAACCCTCTGCAATTTTCCACGTGTATATTATTAGGTAACGTTCTCTTCTACGTTCCAGTGAGTACAGATTCAGTGCTCTTAAACGCTCCCAATAGTGTAGCTGTTTTATCGAACTTATATGCGAAGTGAAATTTCTTTGTACACTCTCTACGTCATTTATTTCACCTGCTTTGTATAGGGATGTTAATACGCTACAATATTCAAGCCGCGGTAGCACTAGAGATTTGAAGAGCGTTATCATAGGTACTTCACCGCGTGTTTTAAAAGTACGCAGAATCCAACCCGTTAGACGTTTCGCAGCCGCCACTTTGACCTGGTTATGTACTTTGAAACCCATATTTTCAGACATTAATACCCCAAGGTCTTTCACACTGTCTTTCCGTTCTATTATGTGGTTAGATTCTGTTAAGTAATTTGTAATTTCTTTAACACCATTATTATCTCCGTACCGTATTAATTGGAATTTTTCCTCATTGAATTGCATGTTGTTTTCCCTTGGTCCACTGGAACACTACATTCATGTCTTCCTGCAGTCGGCCCGTGTCTTCTTGTGTGTTTACTATCTTGCTTAATTTTGTGTCATCAGCAAAAGACGACACCGTACTGTGTCTAGTGTTGGTATCTATGTCGCAAATTAGTATGAGGAACAGAAGGGGCGCTAGCACTGTTCCTTGGGGCACTGAGCTTATACCGGGTTGTAATCCAACTCGCTTTGTTATGTATTCTTTATTCACCCGGATTTCGGATAATTAGAATTGGATAATTGCTCTCCCAAAAACACAATAAACACACAGTATTATTTACACTCATATTTATTCTTTAAACATAGGTACATAAATGAGGTATTAAAACCTCTACTATATTGAGTAGTGTTCCAATATACTGTACATACACTGTGACTGAAAAAGAGTTGAACAGATTTTATTCTCTAATGAAATATAATTGTCACTTACAAAGTATAAAAATAGGAAATACGCAGTTACATAAAATACATACACGAATAATAAATATTAATGACAATATCTATGTGGGCCAAGTGTATAACGTAACGTATAGTAATTACAAAGTATGGCAACTGAGGTCAACTACTCAGCTGCGCATAAGGCTGCGCGGTGTGAAATACAAAAAGTGCCGCGCTCAGGTGTATACTCAAAGGTACCGCTCTCGGGGGTACAGGTCAGACGGACTGAGGTCAGGTTAAATATAATCTTGATTTAGTGCAATGTTAAATCGAGGATAGCAGATATGAACTTCGCTTTAGTATATAGGGAATGATAATTTAAATCTGAATTTAATTATCAAAAGGTTATTATGCAAAATTTCTCACACGATACACACAAAATAAATTCAATCGTTGATGAGCTAATATTACACGGAATAAGGAAATCAGATTCACAGTAAATGTAGTGAATGAATTATAGCGGCACAAATAGCTATAGACAAGTATCTTTGAATGAATTAACAAACTACTGAAAGTAACGCAGGGTTTGCTTTGCCCCTAGTTTGCAACCCCATCATCTCACCACCGTCTTCCAAAAAAAAATATCGGCCGCGAGACTTAAGGTTATACGTTCGGAAAGTTCTGGTGATGAGATAAGGTGTGAGGTGCTGTAGAAATGAACATCAAACTATTGTGGAGATATCATTAGGGGCATCGGCGTTGTATTGCAGAGTCAGCTGGAGGGGAGTAGTAGAAGAATTAGCCACATGGATTAAGTGAGCTGGAGAGGTGATGTTGATAGTGGCGTTGGTGGAGGACACAAACAGACTGTTGATTTTCATGATGACAGCAGGATGAATAGTACCGGAAGATGTGGTTGGTTGTTGAGCTGGTAGAGTTATGACTGGACTGGAGTCAGTAGGAATAGTTGGCCCAGGTGGGAGTGGCTTGTTGGTTTGGGGGCCTGTCTTTAGGTCAGGTGACATCGCAGTTGCCAGAGGAACAGGTTGGATGGGTGACCTCGCAACAGGTGTGGCGGTGACCTTTGAAGTTCGCGAGGAGGTGTCTTTGCTGGGAGACCACCTCTTGTAGGTGGGGTTGAAGGTGGGTGCCCAGTGCTTAGCTGGAGTCACATGTCGGCCAGATCTTCGACATGTAGGATTAGACAAAGGTTGCATTAACGAAGGTGGTCTTAATTTATTCGTTGGCATTCTGGTAGAAGGAGGGTGGAGGAGGCATAGGTGCGTTGAGATGATTTAGAATTAGAGGAAATAAGGGTAGGAGATTTATGCGTAGATGTGGTAGGTTGAGGAGATGGAATCAGAGGTATAGGAAGTTGTGGAGAGAGGTTAGATTTAAGTGTAGTTGAACAGCTTTCTTGAACAGGTAAAGTTGTTGGGTTGATAATTTGCTGGGTGGATGAATTAGATGGAGTGTTGGACAGAGAAGGAGAGGTTTGGCAATTCCTTTCTAGAGATGGAATATTTTTAATTTCTGGAGTGGTAGGGAGAGGACAGGGTAAAGTAGGAAAAATAGGTAGACTTCTTGGCAGGTGAGGTAGTAAGAAGAGTAGATCATAGCTGAGTCACAGTAGGGATAGGTTGTGTTAGAAGTTTAGGAGGAGCAGAGACAATGCGAGTAGGAGATGGTAGATCATTAAAGAGACTGGTGGGAGAGGGGTTTGATGGAGGAGGGATAGGTGGGTCTGGATATGTGAACTCAGTGTTAGGTACTCTTGGCATTGGTGGTTGCACAAGTGTGTGTATCACCACATTAGCAGGAGGGATAGGTGGAAGGATAGGAGGTGTCAATGGTTCTGTGTATCCTAAATTTTGGTTATCAATTGCAGGCAATATGTCAATATCTTTGGGGTCAGCAAGCATAGTCATATTGTTATCAATGGGCTGAAACCTACGTACGTATCTATTTCGGTAGGTGCGTGACTCTCCAAAGTAATTGATGGTAACCTGGTAACAGTTTGGCACAGTTAATAATTATCTCAAAGGGACCTTTATATCTGGGTTTGAGTTCGGAAGGCCCTGGCAGGTGAACAACCATGACAAGATCGCCCACATGGTGAGGACTTACTTTCGCTGTCTCGCCAGGTTGAAGGTCTTGGATGTATTGAAGTTGTCGATGGTGGTTTGGTTAGGACGCTACTAACTTTCCTGTAGGAGGGGGAAGTGTCACTAATTTGGAAGTGACTGCTTGAGTTGTCTGTATGAGACAAATGGTAGACTTATTTTGTTTTTCCTGATTGATCATAGGCTTTATGGTAGGGGTTACGTTACTCAATGTTTCAACATTGGGGTTGACATTAAACTTAGGGACTTTCTTGATCGGTGTTGGTTTTGATTTTGTTTTAAGCAAGGGGGCAAGCTCCAAGGTTCTTGATTTACAACTAATGGAAGCTTGCAGGGAGGTTAACAAGTCGAGACCCAAATATCCATCGTGCTGGGTCTCTTTGGGGTTGTATATTATAAAAGAATTATTTGTCCCGTGATCAGGGACAGGGGTACTAACATAAAGTGGAAGTGTCTCTCCACAGTTAGGAATAATGTCATCATTAGCACCTATCAAAACTATTGTAGAGGGTTGAATAGGACCTAAAGTTTGTGGTGCTGTTTGAAGAAAGGAAAGAAGAGACATGAACGGGAAGCCCCTGTGTCAATTAGAAATCGGACTTTCACTTCATTTAAAGTGAGTTTCCTATAAATGGGAAGTTTCTCGGTGTCTGTCCCATCTTGTGCCCCCGCCAGTTTGACAATAGTTTGTGTACGGGGCGGATTAAAAATCCAGGTTGTCCTGAATTTCTGCAGCTTCCGCTACTATTTCCGGCTCAACATTTTCCTCTTAGTCAAAGTCCTCGATCCCTGCGGTTTCATCTTCCGTGATTGTAGCCACACGCCGGGGCTTAATCCAGGGGATCTGAGCCCACCAACTAGGTAACCTGGACCTCCGCTTTGTTAACTCCATGAATGATTTCTTCATAGACACCAAAGCACATTGGCCATTGCATGGTTTCCAGTCGGAGGGGCGAATTCTGGCCCATTCCTCTACTTTATCACTGGGTTGTGGCGCCGCAAGGGTAGGTGAAGGTGCTGTTGACGGGTGAGTGGTGACCCTACTGATGACGGCGATCTTATCCTGTCCCCTGTTTTTTCTTAAGGCCATGATACGCCTTACCACTGGCATATCATCGTCATAGTTTGTGGGCTCTGTGATAGAGAAATGATCTGCTACTGCCAGGGGTAGTATTCTCAGTAGAGCTTTGAACACAACCTTCTTCCGTTAAGCAGTTGTGTCCTCAGGAAAAGCTGTTATTGCCAGTTGACTCAACTGACTTATTGTGCTGTCCAAATCACCTGTATATTTAACCTCATGAAAATGACGGTCCGCTATGGTTTGATCTAGTACGGGGTTGATAGCTAACTTGGTATAGCTCTCAAATTGTGCCCAGGTCAACCCTGGTGTGTCACGCACATACCCTGATACCTTAGCTGCGTATTTCCCTAACTTCATAACCACACTTGGACATGTCATCGTCCCTGAACGTAATATCCAGGACTGGTTTGACAACTTCCAAATAGGTCCTTAATGTCATGTTCCTCTGTTTTCAATGTAATAATGTCGAGTGCTTTAGTCGCCATTGTGAATTTTGCGTCCGAAGATGATTGAGCAATAACAAATAAAAAGAACAATAAAGCTGATATGCCGTATCGAGACACCGCTACCGCCAGTGTTATGCTGGGTTGTAATCCAACTCGCTTTGCTGTGTATTCCTTATTCACCCAGATTTCGGATATTTAGAATTGGAAAATGCTCAACAGGAACATATCTCGCTTCATTAATATTACTTTTAAATTACTCAATCGGTCTCCCCAAAACACGATAAACACTCAGTTACATGGAGGGATAGACAGACGAATGAGGAAGTAAGAAGGTGTGGTGTGGAGGTAGATGTGGTGGAAAGTGTGAAAAGGAACAACTTGAGATGGTTCGGCCATATGGAATGTATGGGAAGCTAAAGAATGACTAAGAGGGTGTACGAGAGCGAGGTGGAAGGACAGAGAGGGAGAGGCAGACCAAACGAGAGGTAGAAGGATGGAGTGAGGAAGTATATGAATGAAGGCGGTGATGGTTGGGAGGAGGGGAGTCGACTGACTGGGGACAGAGGTGCTTGGGGGCGGTTCGTTCGTGGCCACCCCTTCGGGGATTATGGCGTCAGGCAATAAATAGATAGATAGATAAATTACACTCATATTTTTTCTTTAAACATAGGTACATAAATGAGGTATTAAAACATCTACTATATTGAGTAAGAGTCTAATATACATACACTGTGACTGATGAAGAGTTGAAACGATTTTTTTATCTAATGAAATATAATTGTCACTTACAAAGTATAAAAATAGGAAATACGCAGTTACATAAAATACATACACGAATAATAAGTATTAATGACAATATCTATGTGGCCAAGTGTATAACGTAAGGTATAGTAATTACAAAGTATGGCAACTGAGGTCAACTACTCAGCACGGGTTCTTTACTTTCAATGGTGGCGAATTTATACAGTAAGTATTCTCTGGTTAGAAATGGACGTAATATGATCGTGAGTTTTGGAGTTAAGTTTAGGTTATTTAGAAGGAAAATAGCCCTCGTTATACACTGCACTTCGACTTGGACACGCAATGAATAATAACACAATAGAATAAAATCTGAGAGCATTCACTAAGAAACATGTGTAATCTTGACTATATAATGTATGTAAAAATGATTGAACAAATGCTTGAACACGAATTACATAGAAAATACACCGTACTTATATAAAATCACTGCACGGATCAAAATTGGATAAATCTACACGTGTAAGAAATTGAAAAGGAAAATCCTAGAATCGGACCTTTACGAACAAAATAAATTGAACACTCGCATATTTTATATTACCTTCACAATAATTCCCAACACTTAGAAAACACAGAGACACTTAGGGTATGGGTTAGAGGAGAAGTAATTTCCATGAGGGAGAATCTGGACGACGTAGGACTCATAGTTCTTCCTCTGGCTGGACGTCAAAGGGAGCTGCCTCTCTCACGGACAATGGAGGAGGTTGCTCCTGGCTCCTCTAACACACTCTTGTTCGCCACCCTAGTTGGACTTTACTACAGGGACAGGCTTATCCTATAGAATGTCTACAACACTATTCTCTACCCACTAAAAGTGGAAAATTCCCGGCGCGACCGAAGCCGCTCCATCCTTCCGAATCCTCCCTTCCTCGCGAGGACAGAGTCCACCTGGCCAGGCTGAGATGCGGACACCATCCAGCTCTCCTGAGCTATCAGAAGAGACTGGATGACTCCGTCGTCAACGTCTGCCCGGGATGTAACACAGCACCCCATACCATTAAACACATCATAGAAGACTGCATTTCACACAACCACTTACGCCAACAACACAATCTACACTCAATGAGAGCTCTGTGGGAAAGCCCGATCGTGGCCATGGCCTTCCTCAGGGACTCGGGGCTGTTCGGCCAGGCAGCTTAGGGAACAACAACAACAACAACAACAACAACCCACTAAAAGTTTGACCAGTGGAAGGTAGGAACCGTAGTTGCATACCTTCCCTCAATTTCAGTCAGGCTATATTTGGGTTATAATTTGAACTCAATTTAACCTATTTCAATATAGTAGGGATATGGGGATTTCATTATTTTATTTATTGTGAATGAAGTGAATGGGAATGGTAGTGCACTTGTGGACATTTGTGTGGGGAGGAGGTTGTGGATATCCAACACCTTCTTCCGACAGAGAATGATACACAGGTACACATGCATGGAAAGTGGTGTGGACGATGAAGGATAAGACAGTGGTGGCACGAAAGTCACTGATTGATTGTATATGCGTGGATGAAAGAATGAAGAAATCTGTGATGGATGCTAGAGTGCATAGGGGTATTGGAGGGGGTCTGTCTGATCATTATGTAGTAGTAGACAAGGTTAAGATACAAAAGAAGTGGGTGAGGAGAGCTGGAGAGAGGCGAGAGGAAGGTGGAATGGTGAGGAGGGTGGAGAGGCTACAGGAGGAGGAAATCAGGGAAGAGTAGAGGAGAGCAGTAGAAAGACGACTTGGTGGGTTCGCCCTGGAAGATATGGAGGAGGTGTAGGAGATAAGCAAGGCGTTTAAGGAAGAGATCTATGCAGCACGTGAGGAGGTGTGTGGAGTGAGGAGAATAGGGAGGGGAGTGAAAGGTACAGCATGGTGGACAGAAGAGGTAAAAAATAGCTGTGGAAGACAAGAAGAAAGCTTATAGAGAGTGGTTGGGTTGTAGAGGGAATGAAGATTTGGAGAGGCAGAAACGAGCGAGGTACGTGGAGAGAAAGAGTGGTGAAGAGAGTAGTGAAGGAAAGTGAGAGAAGAATAGATGAGGAATTTGGAAGGAATCTGAGTGTATAATGGAGGGAGTGTAAGAAACTGTTCTGGAAAGAAGTCAAGAAAGTTAGGGAAGGTAGCAAGGGAAACAGTATGGGTGTGAGAGATAAGAATGGGAGAATTATAGCCGAGAAGCTAGAGAGAGTCGAAAGATGGAGGGAGTACTTCAACGAGTTGCTAAATGTAAGGAATGAAGAGCCAGCAAACATGGTTGGATATGGTATGTGTGGGAGAAGAAGAAAAGTGGTGGAGGAGGAGGTGGGGATCAGAAGGTCAGAAGTGTGGGAAGCCATGAAAAGAGTGAAGTTGGGGAAAGCACCAGGAACAGATGGAGTATGTGGGGAAATGTTGAGGTATGGTGGTGAGAGTGATCAAATGGGTATGGAAAATGTGCAAACTAGCATGGGAGAAGGGGAGTGCACCCGGTGACTGAAAGACTGGCATAATAGTCCCCCTATATAAGGGCAAAGGGGAAAGAGGAGTGTGTGGTAACCACCGAGGAATATGTCTTCTAAGCGTAGTAGGAAAGGTGTACAGTAGGGTAGTGATTGAGAGAGTGAGAGTGAGAACGGAGAAATGGATAGGCGACGAGCAGGGAGGTTTTAGGAAGGGAAGAGGATGTGTAGATCAGATTTTTACCTTGAATTGTGTTGTGGAGAAGTATCTAGAGAATCAACAAAAGGTGTATGTTGCCTTTATGGACTTGGAGAAGGCCTATGACAGAGTGGATAGAGAAGGTATGTGGAAAGTACTTAGAATATACAGAGTAGATGGCAAGTTGCTGAAAGCAGTGAAGAGCATGTATGAGGGTGCAAAGGCGGCAGTATGTGTGGATAATGAGCAGAGCGAGTTCTTTGACTTGAATGTTGGGTTGGAAGAGGAGTGTGTGATGTCCCCGTGGTTGTTTACTGTATATATGGATGGAGTCATAAAAGAAATACTAGGAAGAGCAGTGGATGTTGGTGTATCACTGAAAAGGGAGGGAAAGGAGTGGAAGCTGCCTATACTGCTGCGTGCGGATGATACAATTCTGATGAGCGATAATGAATGGGAGTTGCAGGGTCTGGTAAATGAGTTTGGAACAGTGTGCGAAAAACGGAATTTGAAGGTAAATGCGGGGAAGAGCAAGGTTATGGTCTTCGAAAGGGATGAAGTCACAGAGTGTGAGATGAAGTTGAACGGTCAGGCTATGGAGATTGTCAGCTCTTTTAAGTATCTGGGCAGTGTGTTGAGTAAAGATGGGACTATGGGTGAAGAAGTGCAGGAGAGGGTAAAACAGGGGAAGAGGGTTGTAGGAACGCTGAAAGCAGTGACAAGAAATAGGGTGGTCAGCATGGAAGTGAAGAAGTCCTTGCATGACAGTGTGGTAATCCCGACACTGACTTACAGAAGCATGGACGTTTGTGAAGAGACTCAGGCCAAGAGTGTGAGGGGTGGAAATGAGTTACTTGATAAGTGCGTGCAGAGTTACAGGGAGTGATAGACAAACGAATGAGGAAGTAAGAAGGAGGTGTGGTGTAGAGGTAGATGTGCTGGAAAGTGTGAAAAGGAATAACTTGAGATGGTTCGGCCATATGGAACATATGGGAAGCAAGAGAATGACTAAGAAGGTGTACGAGAGCGAGGTGGAAGGACAGAGAGGGAGAGGTAGCCCAAAAGAGAGGTGGAAGGATAGAGTGAGGAAGTATATGGATGAAGGCGGTGCTGGTTGGGATGAGGGGCGTCGACTGACTGGGGACAGAGGTGCATGGAGGGGGGGGTCGTTCTTGGCCACCCCTTCGGAGATCACGGCGTCAGGCAATAGATAGATAGATAGATAGTGAAGGCAATCATTATTCTAACAATATACTTACCCTATTAATACATGTATAAGGTTATTCGATATATCTTAAAAATATACTTTTTATATAAAAGGCTTGCAGGGCTGCATGCTAAGTGTTTTCTGTTATTCACACTTCCTGGCTTTTCCTAGATTGCAGGATATGCTTTCGGTCCTCATGATTCTTTTTCTACTACTTCCACTCCTCAAGTGAGGTACTGTAGAGGTGATTATATTGGTCCCATCGGTAGAGTACTGCACTGGATCTTGATGTGGTGTTTGCATAAATTCGTCCTCGTATAATAAATCCAGCTGTTGTTGCGTATTTGCCTTAGGTGTATGTCCCAGGCTCTGCCGTTGGCTGGACAGGTATCCCCGTGATTGGTCGGGGCTTGAACTCCTGGTAGGTCCCGGATGTGGTGACCTTTGGCAGGCAGACTGACCTATTCCTGAAGGTATTAGAGCAGGGGTAGGCCTTACTTGCTGGGTAGACTGTGTCACTGCTGTAGCTACGAGAGCATGGGAAACTCGGGGGAACTGTGTGATTTCTCTTTTCATCTTCTGCATTTTCTTCCTTGTTCTTCTGATCTCCTTTACTGCGGCTATTTAGGCTATGGTAGGATGTTTCCTTTCCTGCATTGTCAGGACCTCTGCAGGGTTTGCTTTGCCCCTAGTTTGCAACCCCGTCATCTTAAAAGGGTTTTTTGTTTGGGAGAGATTAGGTTGAGAGTAATAAACATGTCTACTGTAGGTTTTTTTTTTTTTTTTTTTTTTTTTTTTTTTTTTTCCCAACCTTACTTCCTCTCGGGCATAGGCTGAGAGCCTTAACATTCACCACTTTACAATGAACAGTGAAGCCCGTGAGGTCTTGTTCCAGTCTAGGGAGTGAGACATGTGAAGCACGTAGAGTACAACGAGCACCTGCCATCTTGCCTTCACATGAGGCACGGTGCTCACTCATGGCCCGAAACGACCCCATCTCTGAAGCCATCTCGTTCCCGTGCTTCACTGTCTCATCCCCTACACTCGGACTCTCACACTTATACACACACAACGCCACCTGTTGAGCAGATAACTCACCAGGCATTGCACCCCTATAGCATATTTTGAATATGGGAATATTCATACAGTGCTATTTAATCAGGGAACAATGAGGGTATTTTATTGACGTTTTCGGTGGGCTTGTGGTAATGCACTGATACCAGGTACAGCACAAATTCCATCCCAATAATATCTTCCCATTGATACATCGGGATTTGAACCCGGGACCTTTGGATTACCAGGCCAGTGATGGGAAGAGTTGAGATTGACTTTGTGTTGGTTAGATTCACTTGATTAATTTTGAATGCTCATATTATACAGTATGTGTGAGTATGTATGGGAGGCAATTGCGTTGACAGTCTCCTACGATAAAATAGAGGCTTTGGGAGACTGAATACATCTTGGGTATCCCCATTATATAGGGTATGAGGTTGGGAGTTTGTGGTAGATTTTGGAGTAACTTGGGGTGGCTTTGTCGTTTGGAGAAATGGGTGTTGTGTCATCACTATTCACTGATTCTGGGCTAGCTTGAATATATTGTCCCCCAGGGATCGGTATTAGGTCCCCTGTTGTTTCTTATATACATAAATGACCTAGATTTAGGTATAACTAGTAGGATAAGTAAATTCGCAGACGATACTATAATGGGGAGATCAATTGATTCAGATAGTGATATAGAGTGCCTCCAAAGGGATCTAGATACCTTACATGAATGGTCAGTAAATTGGCAGATGAAGTTTAACATTGACAAATGCAAGGTATTAAAGATAGGGAAGATGCAAACAAATGTTAAATATAAACTAGCTAATTTAGAATTAGAAAATTCAGACTGCGAGAAAGATCTAGGTGTGTTTGTTAGCAATGATTTGAAGCCTAGAAAACAGTGTATAAGTGTTCGTAATAAGGCAAACAGGATTCTCGGGTTCATCTCTAGGAGTGTGAGTAACAGAACTGCTGATGTTATCTTAAAACTTTACTTGTCATTAGTGAGACCCCATATGGATTATGCTGTCCAATTTTGGCGTCCTTATTACAGAATGGACATTGATTCATTGGAGAGAGTTCAGCGTAGAATGACAAAAATGATCCATAATATTAGAAATCTTCCGTATGAAGAAAGGTTGAAGAAATTAGGTTTACATTCGTTAGAGAGACGCAGAGCTAGAGGGGATATGATAGAGGTGTTCAAGTGGGTTAGTGGGATTAACAATGGGGACATGAAAAATGTACTAAAGCTCAGTGATAGCGAAAGAACTCGTACCAATGGTTTCAAATTAGATAAATTTCGTTTCAGAAAAGATATAGGCAAATATTGGTTTGGTAACAGAGTTGTAGATGGGTGGAATGGACTACCAAGTGCTATAGTGGGATTAAAAACGGTAGGGAGCTTTAAGATAAAATTGGATAAGCATATGGACGAGAAGGGTTGGGTGTGAAGGGGGATCAGCCGGGTTGGGCCAATCAGCTCTCTGCAGACCCCTGTAATCCTGCGTTAATCTCTAACCGTTTTGGTAAGATGATCCTCAGGGTATTATAGTGTTGAGCCTATAATTGGGCTTTGTAATTGGGGTTGTGTGGGACAGGGATCTGCCTTGCTTAGGCCAATCGGCTTTCTCAGGACTCCCATTTTCTTATGTTCTTATGTTCTTATAACTGTGGGAGTCCTGAGATCTAATTACAACACTAATATTTGTGGTTTCAAACGTGTTTCCCATTGTAAACATTTTGAGGTTAAAATAAGATACATTAGCTAGAATTAAAACCAATAAAGTACTCACACTTCCATCCTGAGAGGGTGTTGAGGCACAGGTAATGGGTTGTCAGCTGATAGGGGTGCAGGGGCGTACCAACCGATGGGGTTGTCCAAAACCAAAGGAGATGACCTCACAGCTCATGGGAAGGGCGGTGGTGTTGATCGACATAAATACAGCATATATAATATATATATATATATTCCCGTATATATATATATACCTGTATATATATATATATATATATATATATATATATATATATATATATATATATATATTCCCGTTTCATAATTTGCCCATCTTTCTATCAAAATGCCTGGGACAAGTTGGGTAAATATATATTGAATGTCTCCTCTTCTCCATTTTGTTCTTTATTCTTTTGCCGACTGCATTTCTCACAAAACAATAGAAGACCAAACTCCTTCAAAACCATGTTGAATATGGCCTATAACATAAGTTCAATATACCCTTTACTGCATTGTGAGTTTGGGAAACTGAAGTTACATTTCATAAGTAATAACATTGCTTAGGATTGGTCCAGAACACTAAAAAGTCATTTTTGCACTGAACATATACGACAGATGAACCTATCAACACAGTTCAAAAGCTTTAAAAATACATAAAACTATCTTTTTATAGTAAGTGTAGCTACAATTTATGGAAAATGCTAAGAAAATGCTTCAAACTAAGTTACCCCTCGTAGATTTTTGGATCATCCTCACTGTCCTGACTGCCCTGCGAGGTACAATATTGTGTGTATGGCTCTACTGAATTCAGCATTTGCACCCTGTAAAGTTATAAAGGTATATTCATCATTATACAATGATTTTCTGAAAATGTGTAATACCTCGGCAATTATGCATATTCTTTCAAACCATCAAATAGAAAAAAGCTAGATCTATGCATTCTGAACTATATGAAAGGTATTTCTGCAACACCCTGTATATATATGTATATATATATATATATATATATTACTCACTATCTGACACTCACATATACGTAAAATGATGTCTTTAGTTCAGCAAGTTTTGTACACATTTGGTTACTCACAGCCTCACGACTGACATAATGGTTTATACTACAGATTTATGTTCACAATAACAAGCACTTGAGTGTTAAACGATATGTATATACATGATATTCACCCATTAACAAAGATTATATAGGCTATGCTAGTTATTCAATAAAAATAGTATTGACATAAGATTGTGAAAACCAGTATGAAATTATAAACAATAAAGTAATTCACATTAGCACTGACAAATATGTTCATGTTATTACCAAGTGAGACTCATTACCATATTCTCCATTCCCGGGGGTCGGCGTCGATCCTGCGTGCATAATTAAAATTCATTACCGGGACAAAAGACTTTCCGGTCATTACCATAATTGATACACGGCCCTGTTAACTCGGTGTTAACCAGGGCCTGGGATAGAGTGCCGTAGAGATGGTATAGTAACAGAGATCAACCAACTTCCACCGTATTAGTATAAAGGAGTACAAAGGAAATCACGCAACAACAGATCTAGTGACCCTTCTAGGTTGCTTGTCCTCCAAAACACTGAGGATCAAGTGTCCAAACAGTGGTTTAGAGTGGGTAAGGGAACATTGGAAAGGGAACTACTGCCCTGGAACTAATGTCCGTGGCAGGATTAGGAAGTTAGTAGAGGACAGATGGGTTAGTAACTGAGAGGAGGATAAAATAAAGTTATTCATTTACAAACGCAGGCAGTCGCGGGTTTGATGCGAGATATTTGTCTAGGCGGAATTTAAATGAATCAACGGTGATGCAGTCTATAACGTTTCGGGGAAGCCCATTCCACAAGTTGACAACTCGATTGAAGAAGAAATTCTTAGATTCGTGCTAGTTAAAAGATTTACCAATAATTTTGCAACTGTTTCCCCGTGTGTAATTAGATTGGTCGATAGTGAAGTACTTACTACAGTTCATATTGTCGATGCCTTTGATGATTTTGAACACTTGAATTAAGTCACCTCTTAATCTGCGCTGGGTTAAAGGAAATAAATTGTATTCTCTAAGATGCTCTTCGTATGGTTTGTTCTTTAGGCTGGGTATCATTTTGGTAACTCTACGTTGAACTCGTTCTAGCTTGTTTATATCTTTTTGGTAATAAGGGCACCAGGATTGAACGCAGTATTCCAGAAGAGGGCGGACTAAGGAATTGTAAAGGGTTAGGATAACTTCTTTGGATTTATGCTCAAATGACCTGCCTATAAAGCCAATTATTTTGTTTGCCTTCTTAACAACTTCTGAACATTGTTGACTCGGTTTTAGGTTACTCGATATTGTTACTCCCAGATCGGTTTCTCTGTTTACATTCTTAAGCTGAGTGCCATTCATCGAATAGTTTGCTTTCTCATTTAGGTATACGATATGTAGTACTTTGCATTTATCCGCATTGAAACTCATTTGCCAAATTTGGGCCCAACATGACAATTTATCTAGATTGTGTTGCATATCGTCAACTTGTTCTTTTGAGAGTACGCTATTTGCAATTTTTGTATCGTCAGCAAATTTTGAGATTGTACAGGTGAGACCCTCATCTATGTCATTGATGTAAATTAGAAAGAGAATTGCTCATAGTACCGATCCCTGGGGTACCCCGCTACTTACATTGGTCCATTTAGATGCCTTACCGTTTATGACTAGTCTTTGCTTTCTGTTGCTGAGCCAATGTTCTATCCATTTCAACACACCGTCTTGTATTCCATGCGCTTTTAGTTTTAGCAGTAAACGTTTGTGGGGAACTTTGTCAAAGGCCTTTTGAAAATCAAGGTATATAATATCTACAGCTTTACTCTCATCGTAGAGGTTGAGGATATCGTGGAAGAAGTCTAAGAGGTTTGTTAAACAGGAACGTTTTTTACGAAAGCCGTGTTGAGTATCTTTAAGTATGTTATTTTCCTCTAAGTGATTTACGAGTCTTTCTCGTATGACCGTTTCTAGCATTTTACATACAACTGAGGTTAAGCTAATTGGACGATAGTTACTGGGTAGGGATTTGCTGCCTTTTTTGAATATCGGTGTTACGTTGGCTAGCTTCCACTGATCAGGCATAGTTCCAGACTGCAAGGATTTATTGAATAGTAATGTCAGTGGTTTGGAGAGCTCATCCTTAGCTTCCTTTAGAACTCTAGGCGAGATTGTATCAGGTCCAGGCGTTTTATTTACCTTTGAGTTTATCTAAACAATTCAATACTTCTCTCTCTGTAACGGTGATATTGCTTAGAACATCTGAATTATCAATCTGAATCGGCGATGGTGTAGGGATATCACTGAGGTCTTCTGTTGTAAAACTGATGCAAAGAAGGTATTGAGGGCATTACTCATTTGTACTTCGTCTTTGGTGTATTCTCCATTTTCATCGACTAACGGTCCAACAGTTGAAGTAACTACTTTTTTTCTTTCTGATATAACTATAGAATTCTTTCGGGTTTGTTTTACTTTGATTCGCAATATGTAACTCTAAGGCCTTTTTACTTTGCTTAATTAACTTTTTGGCTTTGCGTCGTAGCTCTACAAATTTCACCCGTTCTTCGTCATTTTGTGAGGATTTTAATCTATCATTAGCTAATTTTTTAGCAAGCAGGCAGTTTGAAATATCTTTATTTATTACACCATTTGGGCTTATTATTATGGCCTGGACGCCGTATTTTCGATGGTATGCAGTTTTGCACTGCTTTTAGGTAAGTTGTTGTTGTTGAGGTAAGTAGTTTCGAATAACTTCCAAGATGTATTTATGTCGTTATTGTTAATTAAAAAGCTCCAGTCAGTTTCTTTAAACATAGCTCTAAGTTTATGGAAGTTTGCTTTCTTGAAATTAGGGACTTTTTCGATGCTACTATTTGGTTCGTTACTAGTAAACTTTAAAGTGAAAGTTATCGTACGATGGTCGCTGTTACTGAATTCATCACCAACATTCAAATTCTCTATCAATTCTTCTTTTGTTGCAAGTACAATGTCAAGAACGTTATTACCACGGGTCGGCGTTCGAACAAATTGATAAAGCGAACTCTCTTGCAAGTTCGTATACAAGTCATGTCCGGAGTGTGAAGTAAGAGTATCGCCCCACTTGGTCACAGGTAAATTAAAGTCGCCAAAAATTACGGTATCTTGTGAGTTACTTACATCTGCAATTTGTTCGTAAATTTCTCGGTCAGTTTGTACTGATTGAGCTGGAGGTCTGTATATTAACGCAAGTATTATTTTTGTACCTTTATTATTCTTTATCAGCACAAAAGATGTGTCGACGTTCACAATTTGAGGTTTTGACAAGAGGGTAGGGTTAAGACTTTCTTTGATATAAAGTAAAACGCCACCTCCATTTCGATTTATTCGGCTTTTCTCAAACATTACATAACCGGGAAGTGAATACTCTGCTAAAAATTCTCTATCTTCTGTATTGAGCCAAGATTCTGTTATGCCAATCACATCATAATTTTCTGTAAACACTAGCTCCTCTAAATCTGAAAATTTATTGCGTATGCTACG
This sequence comes from Paralithodes platypus, assembly GCA_032716605.1. Lineage (NCBI taxonomy): Eukaryota > Metazoa > Arthropoda > Malacostraca > Decapoda > Lithodidae > Paralithodes > Paralithodes platypus. Next base: position 45,724,046 of record CM064567.1, on the reverse strand, counting down.
AGCGTTTGCATAGAAAACCTTTAAATTTTTTATTTTAGAACTCACGGAATGCTCTTTAATAATGTTTTTGGTTCTTGTCGGATCTACATTTCTGTTCATGGCTGTCCTCGGTCCTCGCTGTCTTCGGTCCTTATCGCTGGTGGTCCTCGGTTGCCTCTGTTTTTTGCTTGGCGTTGGATGATTTATGTCACTGCTGCTTCTTCACGGATGGTGTTTTTTGATCCATGGCTGTGGACTGCTTCGTGTAGGAGACGACCTATGCATGCCGAACCCACATGGTTTAGATGAGTGCCATCCTTGCAGAACAGAGTAGGCTGGTTGTAGAAGTTGTCCCAGAGGTTGATGAATTCAACTTCTTCCCTCAGACACAAATATTTTAGTCGGCTATTTGTGCTGAAGGCCTTGTCGTAGAATTTGTCAGGTGCGTCGATCTTGGGGAGAATGCCTGAGATGATGATATTCCTTGACTTGTTTTTGTAGTGCTGGATCATCTTGCGATATTTCTCCATCAACTCTTCGGATCTGGTGCGCATGACGTCATTTGAACCAGCATGGATGACAAAAAGGGTATTTTCATTTGCATCCTTTGTGGTATCTTCGAAGGCTTCCACAATGTCGTCCAGTCCAGCTCCTGGGAGCAAGAACATTGAGTGTGTGTGTGTGTGTGTGTGTGTGTGAGAGAGAGAGAGAGGGGGGGCGGGGGTACAATAATTACTCCACCACCACCCACACGTCACACTCACTCACGCACCACCTCCCACATTGAGGCACCAGTGTTTTATTTATTAGTGTTCGCAACCCACCGCCTCTCTCTCTCTCTTTCTTTCATTCCTTCTTTCTCGCATTCTATTATTTTCTCTCTCTATATCTCTCTCTCTCTCTCTCTCTCTCTCTCTCATCACCTCCTCCGCTCTTCCTCTCTCTCCTCCTCTTCTACTCCTCTCTCTCTCTCGATCTCTCTTTTTCCCCAGAGATGTTAATAGACTGCAGCCACCGTTGATTTCATTTAAACTTCGCCTAGACAAAATATCTCGCATCAAACCCGCGACTGACTGCGTTTGTAAATGAAGAAACTTTATTTTATCCTCCCCTCATCAAGCTACTAACCCATCTGTCCCCCTAATAACTTCCTAGTCCTCGGCCACGGAAAATAGTTCCACAGGGCAGTAGTTTCCTTTCCAACTCTGTTCCCTTATACCCACTTCTAAACCAGCACTGTTTAGACTCACTTGATCGCTCAGTCGTTTTGGGGGAGGACAAGGGGCAGGCCTAGAAAGGGTCACTAGACCTGTTGTTGCTTATTTCCTTTGTACTCCCTTTGTACTCTCTTCATATCGCCATTCTGCCCCCCCCCCCCCCCCCCTCCCACACACACACATAATCAGCCCCACGTCTACCCCTCGTCCACCACCCCTCTCCCCACACTTTCTCTCCCGTTTACTCTCTCTGCTGCCCCCCCACCTACACACCACACATAATCACCCCCACGTCACCCTCGTTCCACCCCCACTATCCCCACACTTCTCTTCCCGTTATCTATGCCCCCCACCTACACACACACATAATCACCCCCACGTCTACCCCTCGTCCACCACCCCTCTCCCCACACGTTCATCCATGCCCGTTTACTCCTCTGCGGCGCCCCCCACCTACACCACACCCATCACCTCCCCACGTCTACCCCTCGTCCACCACCCCTCTCCCCACACTTTCTCTCCCGTTTACTCTCTGCCCCCCCACCTACACCACAACCCTAATCACCCCCACGTCTACCCCTCGTCCCCACCCCCCCTCTCCCCAACACTTTCTCTCCTCCCGTTTTCACGTTTTCCTCTCTCTCCTCTCTCTCTCATCTCGTCGGGGCGCCCTTCCCCCCCCCCCTTATATTCCTTTTGACTTTGCTGAACATTTTAGGCAAGCTAAATTCACTAACTTCCACATAACGCGCGGGCAATTAGCTAATGGCGGCCAGCATCTGACACAATTACCATTTCATTTGAATGCTTTCCGCCTTAACCCCCCCCCCCCCCCCACCTTCGCTCCCCTGTCCTAATCCCCCCCCTCATCCCCATTTTCTATATTCCCCCTGTCGCCTTCCTCCTCTCCCCACTGCCCTACCTTCCCATTTCCCCTCCTCTCCCCTCCTCTATCTCACTCTTTCCCCCCCCCTTTACTGATATAACCTCCCTCTCTTCATCACCCCTGGCTCTTACTTCCATCTCTTCTCCCCCCCCCCCCCCCCCTCCTCACCCTTTTCCCTTCCTCCTCCCCCCTCCTCTCTCCTTCCCCTTCCTCCTCCCTCCCTTCTCTCCCCTTCCCCTTCCTTCTCTCCCCTGCTCTGCCTTTCCCTTCCTCCTCCCGTTACAGAGAGAGAAGTATTGAATTGTTTAGATAAACTCAAGGTAAATAAAACGCCTGGACCTGATACAATCTCGCCTAGAGTTCTAAAGGAAGCTAAGGATGAGCTCTCTAAACCACTGACATTACTATTCAATAAATCCTTGCAGTCTGGAACTATGCCCGATCAGTGGAAGCTAGCCAACGTAACACCGATATTCAAAAAAGGCAGCAAATCCCTATCCAGTAACTATCGTCCAATTAGCTTAACCTCAGTTGTATGTAAAATGCTAGAAACGGTCATACGAGACAGACTCGTAAATCACTTAGAGGAAAATAACATAACTTAAAGATACTCAACACGGCTTTCGTAAAAAACGTTCCTGTTTAACAAACCTCTTAGACTTCTTCCACGATATCCTCAACCTCTACGATGAGAGTAAAGCTTTAGATATTATATACCTTGATTTTCAAAAGGCCTTTGACAAGTTCCCCACAACGTTTACTGCTAAAACTAAAAGCGCATGGAATACAAGACGGTGTGTTGAAATAGATAGAAAATTGGCTCAGCGACAGAAGCAAAGAGTAGTCATAAACGGTAAGGCATCAAAATGGACCAATGTAAGTAGCGGGGTACCCCAGGGGATCGGTACTAGGACCAATTCTCTTTCTAATTTTACATCAACGACATAGATGAGGGTCTCACCTGCACAATCTCAAAATTTGCTGACGATACAAAAATTGCAAATAGCGTACTCTCAAAAGAACAAGTGACGATATGCAACACAATCTAGATAAATTGTCATGTTGGGCCCCAAATTTGGCAAATGAGTTTTCAATGCGGATAAATGTAAAGTACTACATATCGGATACCTAAATGAGAAAGGCAAACTATTCGATGAATGGCACTCAGCTTAAGAATGTAAACAGAGAAACCGATCTGGGAGTAACAATATCGAGTAACCTAAAACCGAGTCAACAATGTTAAGAATTTGTTAAGAAGGCAAACAAAATAATTGGCTTTATAGGCAGGTCAATTGAGCATAAATCCAAAAAAGTACTCCTAACCCTTTACAATTCCTTAATCCCGCCTCTTCTGGAATACTGCGTTCAATGTCCTGGTGCCCTTATTACCAAAAAGATATAAACAAGCTAGAACGAGTTCAACGTAGAGTTTACCAAAATGATACCTAGCCTAAAGAAACAAACCATACGAAGAGCGTCTTAGAGAATTAAATCTATTTCCTTTAACCCAGCGCAGATTAAGAGGCGACTTAATTCAAGTGTTCAAAATCATCAAAGGCATCTACAATATGAACTGTAGTAAGTACTTCACTATCGACCAATCTAATTACACGCGGTGAAACGCTTCCAAAACTATTGGGAAATCTTTTAACCTCGCACGAATCTAAGAATTTTCTTCTTCAATCGAGTTGTCAACTTGTGGAATGGGCTTCCCCGAAACGTTATAGACTGCATCACCGTTGATTCATTTAAACTCCGCCTAGACAAATATCTCGCATCAAACCCGCGACTGACTGCGTTTGTAAATGAATAACTTTATTTTTATCCCCCCCCCCCTTACTAACCCATCTGTCCCCTACTAACTTCCTAATCCTGCCACGGACATTAGTTCCAGGGCAGTAATTCCCTTTCCAATGTTTTAACCCCCCTCTAAACCCACTGTTTGGACACTTGATCCTCAGTGTTTTGGAGGACAAGCAACCTAGAAGGGTCACTGGATCTGTTGTTGCTTGATTTCCTTTGTACTCCTTTGTACTCCCCTGTCCCTCCTCCTCCCCCTTCCCCAACCGGTTCTATCTTTCCTCCCCCCCTTTTCTATCTCCCCTATTCCTGCTTTATCTCTCTCCATTCCCCCTCCCTTCAGTTCTCTCTCGTACTATATTTTTGTCCTCTGCATTTTTTGTATATATTTCCACTTATCGTATTTCTCTTTTAATGCCCTTTGAAATTTTCTTTATTTTTTAATTACATACGGTAGTGTAGCTATCCTAATATTATGCTGTGATTACAATTTATTACTGACATACCAGTATGAATATATTTACACATATATAATACATATATGTTATTCAGTTTCTACGTTAAAATTATTCGTAATTCGACGTCTGTGTAGATATTTACTTCAGGTTAAATTAAAATGCCTCAATTCTGTCTCATTTGCTGAATTTGTCATTCTCTCACACTCTGATTATATACTGTATATATATATATATATATATATATATATATATATATATATATATATATATATATATATATTGGTCACAGCAGGAGAGAAGGAAGGAAGGACGTTGAGCAGATTGGAAGGACATTGCAAAGCGTCCCGGAGCTCAACCTTTGAAAGCTCAGCATCTTGTACTGTCCTCCTATCGTCTCTCTCTCTCCTTTTTTTCTCTCTTTTCTCTCTCTTTCTCATTCTCTTTATTCCTGTTACGTGTAGGGGTTGACTTCGCCATTGCAGAGTTGTGCAGATTGTATATGCCCATTGGTGAATGTCTGTTTGTTTAATACCACTCCGGTTTCAGATCTCCCTTCCACCGTATTACACCCTTCCTTCTTCCATAATTATATATCCCACCTTTCCTTTCCTCCGTCCTCCCTTCCTTCCTTCCATCGTATTACACCCTTCCTTCTTCCTTGCCTATCCCACCTTTCCATCCACTGTATTACACCCTTCCTTCTTCCTTGCCTATCTCACCTTTCCTTCCTTCCTGCTTTCCATCCATCCTTCCACCATATTACATCCTTCCTTCTGCCTTATATAGCCCACATTTCCTACCTTCCTTCCATTCATCCTTCCACCGTATTACACCCTTCCTTCTGCCTTATTTCGCCCACATTTCCTACCTTCCTTCCATCCATCCTTCCACCGTATTACACCCGTCCTTCTGCCTTATATAGCCCACATTTCCTACCTTCCTTCCATTCATCCTTCCACCGTATTACACCCTTTCTGCTTCCTTATATAGCCCACCTTTCCTTCCTTCCGTCCATCCTTCTTCCTTCCTCCCTCCTTCCTTCTTCCTTACATATCCCACCTTTCCTTCCTTCCTTTCTTCCTCCTTTCCCCCCACCACTAACAGGGTTCCAGATATATATAAGATGTACGGTAATACTTGATTTAGTTGGGAGTGTCTTTGGCCTTCGTTCGGTCTGTTTTTTGCATTTGTATTGTCCTGTGTATGTGTGTGTGTGTGTGTGTGTGTTTCATCAGTACCCTCCCTCTTTCCTATCTCAATAATTCGCTTTTTCCACGTTCCTATTTAGTTTGTCTTTCCTCCACATTTTACCATTTCTTCCACATGCCTAACTATCTGCATCCATTCCTCCAAACTCCGCCCTCTCTTCCTCATTCATTGCTATCTTCTTTAATTTCGTCATGCTTTCTTCCCTTCCTTCCTCTCTCTCTCTAACTCCTTGTCTCCCACCCAAATCATGTGGCAAACATACATAGAGGCATAATGTATAAGAATAAATTTTAACCTTCAATGCAATAATAAATGAGAGTCAAAATATCTTCTGTATTCACAAGAGACTTCAACGCTCTAGATAATGATCCTAGAGTCACACTATGGAGAGTTGAGGTTATAAAGACAGGAGACTAGGTGAGTCACACGTAGACTCGGCTGGGCCTTTAAAACTGACCGCGTGAGCTTGCCCTCAGGTCAGTTCACTGGGAAAGTCACCAGGTGAACTGAGGTAGTAATAAATACTTTTTCTAATTAATGCAACTATGAACTTAGCTGAAATGCGATGTTAATTTACTTTACAGGAAAGGGCTGAGATTATTATTTATATTCACCGAGAAGTATCAAAATCGCCCAAAAGTGAATGTATATCTTATCACGGGATTATATTACTTGAACATATGCTACGATAACTAAGCGAACTTAGGAATTCGTGTTTCTATAATGTCTTAGGCGAAGCAAAGTGATAACGTGAATTTGATAAGAAAAGGAATGGATTTTAATATTTCTACTGGAGGGTATTAATTAGGTCAAGATGTAATCTTCAATATTCGCGATTAAGACAACACACGCAGATAAACAAAATAACTAGCTGAGTTCCAATAGACTCAGACTGGAATGAACACTATAATTTAATCTCAAAAAGTGGGAACTGACTGATTAACAGATATCGATCGGTAGATCGTACTTAGCAATTAAATTGGCGCTAATGACGAAGTTTAGCTCATTGATATTTAACGCAATATCAGATTCGCTGCTGAACGAGTTAACAGGGCGAGGAGAATAAAATGTACAGGTACAATTAGTACATGGATGTAGGCGACGAAGTCCTACTCATTGATACTCAAAACGAATAGTACCATACTCGGGTCTGAACGAGTTAACAGCTGCGAGGTGAATAAAATACACAGATACAATTAGTGTATGGTGGATGGAAACGAGACGAAACACGGAGGAAAGAATTCCTAAACACGGTATTCGAAATATCACAACATCAAGTTTTACAAGAACATAAAAGCACTTCTATAAGATATATTTCATATGCGATTACTGAATTGGAGATTTAAGGAATTACACTGAGCACTCGTTGGAAAATTGGGCGTAGGTTCTAGGTAAAAAGTGATTATTTAAATGGATTGATCACGGAATATACTAAGACTTCAACTCACAAATAATAAATCAACATACACATAGTCCGTAAATCTGCGAGCATGGGGGGCCTGAATATATGTTAATACACTAATAGGTAACGTATGTGTAAGTTATGAATTAAATAAAGTCTTGAACAAGGGTCAAGGAATTAAGGCAAGATTAACACAGAATAACACAGGTTCAGAGGGATGACACTTATTACGCAAGTACGTGATCTAGAGCACAGATCACAATTAAATCAGGACACACACGGTTCACATATTTACCTAAACAATACCTCACAACAATAACCAACAGAGAAAGACACAGAAACACTTAAGTATTTGGAAGGGCAAGGGGACGAGAGTGCTGGTCTGGCCGGCATAGAGAATAGTAGCGAATCTTGCACAGCTGGTTACCTCCTCGAGCAGGGGTTCTCGGTTAAGGCCTGGTTACGTAATTGGAACAGGGGTCCTAGGTCCAGGCCTGTTTACGTAATTCGAGCAAGGGTCCTAGGTCCAGGCCTACGTCCGTGGCTCAAGCAGGGGTCCTAGTTTAGGGTGCCAGGCAACAGACAGGTGGCCCTCCAGCAATTCGGAAGGAGGGGGGTGCCGTCCGGGGGGGCACTCTCGAGGGGCAGGGGGCCGGGGTGGGGCAAACCGTAGCAACACTGTCCCAACTAGCCCATTCCTGGTGGTCAAGCCTAGTCAGTAGGTGAGGTGGTGCTTCCTTTCCTCAGGTTTTCTGAGGTCCTATGCAAATATTTTCTTGCTTCAGGTGTCAATGAACTCGGAGGAAAAGGGGTACTGAGGAAAGAGGAAAGACGGTTGTTGTGAGGTACATATACATTCTAGCCTGAGAACTCAGGTATTATCATATGGGCCTGGTTCCAAGGTAATATTACAATATTTAATGGGGCAGCTGGAAGGTCCAGGGCTGCTGTGAAAAATAGAAAACACTTAGAGCTTATACTGGAGCAACTGTCTTGTAGGTCTTCTAATTACCCTAGGACATACACATAGAGGATTGTAGTTGTATCCTCGGGGGATTGGAGTAGTCAGGCATTATCAGGTCCATTGGTTCCTGAAATATTCGGGGTGCTGGTGAGTAGATTTCATAAGGGAGTGTTCATCATATTCTAAATCTGGCAGAACAATACAGGGAGCGTCACTGCTGGTGGAGGCTACGTAAAAGGAGGGTTCTAATTGGCTGTCCCAGGGCGGTTGTGGTTGGCTGCAGAATATGGCTTGTGACTGGCTGAGAGAGTATTCCGTTCTCTTAGATGGCTGTGGGCATGAAAGAGAACTGGGGAATGGACGGCTGGGCATGGTGAACTCAGGTAGATTCCTGTGGACTCGGAGGGGGTACTCTGGTAGATGTCTTCGTTGTCTGTCCTGGGGTTTTGAGGTTGCCTGACTGGTTATGCTGGCCACTCGGTGTATCATTAGTTTGGGGCCCGTCATCTCACTAACTGTTTTAGCTTCTTCAAGCAGATCGACCCGCAGATAAAGTGGAAGTTTTGATTTTCCTGCTCGACGATTTAATGCACCGTGCCAACTTTCACAATCATTGCTTGTCCTGGTTGTTTGAAAAACACCAATTAGGAAATCTTATGGAGATAGAAAGGAAAATTATGGTAATTGCGACAAATATACGCTAGACTGACATTAGGAATGCACTAGAATGTATCATAGATAGTACGGTAATAACCTGCATAATTACACTATAAAAATATCGCTAAGTATCCTTTGTATTGGAATACAAAATATTAATAGCCTATATTTACTAAGAAAGTTAAAAATAAGAGTTTTTAGAAATCGAAGGAATTCAGAATAAAACCTGTGGAAGCACTGAATGCATAATCGTATTTTGGATGGTGAACTAAAATGCCTGCTTACCGGTACCGGTGCATATTTTAAAGTCAGCAGTATAATTCATATTTTTTCACCAAACAACTTTAGTTCCTACTTCTAAACTTAATTAATGAAATCAACAAATACATGTGGCACTCCAAGGACTCGAACCTAGGATAGGCTACTCACGCCGAAATTCCGCTTTTATGCATTACGCTATCAAGACAGTTAAAGAATTATGTTATGCCTACGATATATTATGCAGTAAGCAGTACTGTACTGGTCAGAAACACTGCTGTAAGAAGAGTGACAAAATCTGGGGTTTATATTGCAGTTAAACGAACCTGCTGCGAACCGTCTCATTCATTTGCTGCGGACAGGCATAACAAATTCTGACCGTACCTGCGGCGAAACGGCACTTGCTGCGAAACATCTCGACCCCGCCCTGAGCATCAACGCGCCATGGACGATACGGATGCAGGATGAACGAAAATATAATCACTATGTAATCCAAGCATCCTGCATCCTATACTTAATCTAACTATCATCACATCAGCGAGGTACTGTGGAAATAACCGTAAGAAAGATGGAAATAATATTAATTGGGAGATGGCCGAGTAATTATGGTATTAATAGGGGGCGCATTACAGGTCCTGAAAATATCGGTGACCGGTCAACTCAACCAGTAGACCATTTCAACCAGTAGCTCTCAACCAGTACCAAATCAACCAAATATCAACCTAAACACATGACAGCTCCTATCTCGCATGCTGGAGAAACTTGGGCTTCTTCTTCTCATCTCCGGCAGGTCCTTCTCCATTATCTCCTCTAATTAGTCTCGATGTTCCAGGCACTAATCGACTGGTAATCGCTAATTAACACTGTACTAGCAGGGGTACCCGGCATTGCCCAGGTTTAAATTCTACCATAATCACCATCACTACTACCACCACTACTACTACCATAATCACCATCATCAATCACTACTATCACAATCATCACAATACTACTACTACCATAATCACCGGCCTCGACCTCCCTGTGCCTCATTAAACGGCGACCTCGATTTCGGCCGCTAAATGACCTCCGATTTTGGATCTGACCTCATCCGTATCCCCATTTAGGGGGGCTACGAACAACTTTCGTTCCATACACCTTTTCGATCAGAGGCCTCCTTCTGCGCCAAACGGCCATTTTTTTCATTTTGTTTTCAATGTCGGCCTCGAAACGACCTCCGATCGTGGCCTCGCCCCCTGTATGACCTGACCCAGGTCAATTGACACCCACATGCAAAGTTTCAGCTCCCCAGGTCGAAAACTGCGGCCGCCTATTAAGAACACACAGACAAACAGACACACGAACTGATTTAATAATATAGATAATAAAACGGTAATACCCGGAGGTAATCACTGCCACACCCGCCCGCCGCCGTAATGGCAACAAAGTGATCCTGGGTACCGCGGGGGAGGGGGTGGAGTCATGCAAGGTGTCAGGGGTATGACGTCACGGGATGCTGCTCCTTCGCGACCAATCACCGCTTAGCTTACCATTAATCTTCACATATATGGTGTGGTTGATTGTTTATATTACTATAATTATTTTTATCTATCTATATGCTCAGGCCCAATCATCCCCACTTTTCTTATTTTTCTTTTTTATTTTTTTTATTTTTATTTTATGCTATTTTTTGCCGGTATTATATCATTGGTGTTTGATTATTAAAACACTCACAGCATAATATAAACCACCTGATTTGAAATTCTACCCCGTGAAAGATTTCAAGAGCACAAAGACATGTGCAAAGGCCACGTGACCATTCCCCCCTTCCCATATACTCCTCCCCGCCTCTCCCTCTTCCTCCCCATACTCCTATCCTGCCCGCCCCGCCATCATCTCAAATTTACTTCCTCAAACGGGTGAGTACGAAACATGAAAGGGAACGAGAACGGGAAGTTACGAGATGTGGAAGAGGGATGAGAATAGGAGAACACGAGACATGAAGGGGAAGTTACGAGATGTGGAAGAGGGATGAGAATAGGAGAACACGAGACATGAAAGGGAACGAAAACGGGAAGTTACGAGATGTGGAAGAGGGATGAGAATAGGAGAACACGAGACATGAAAGGGAACGAGAACGGGAAGTTACGAGATATGGAAGAGGTGTGAGAATAGGAGAGAACGAGACATGACAGTGATTGAGAACGGAAGAGAACGAGACATGGAAAGCGACGAGAACAGCAGAGAATGATACATGAAAAAGGGATGAGAACAGAGAGAACGAGACATAGAAAGGTACGAGAACGAGACATGGAAAGCAACGAGAACAGCAGAAAACGAGACATAGAAAGGAACGAGAGCAGCAGAGAACGAGATGTGGAAGAGGGATGAGACCGGGAGAGAACAAGAACTGCAAAGGAACGAGAACGGGAGTGAACGAGACATAATAGGGAATGAGAACGAGACATATAAAGCACGAGAACGGGAGAGAACGAGACATGGAAAGCAACGAGAACGGCAACAAATTATACATAGAAAGATACGAGAACGAGACATGGAAAGCAACAAGAACGGGAAAGAGCGAGACATGGAAGAGATTGAGAACGGGAGAGATAGAGATATGGAAAGGAATGAGAACAACAGAGAACGAGACATAGAAAGCAACGAGACTGGGAGAGAACGAGACATGGAAGAGATTGAGAACGGGAGAGAACGAGATATGTAAATCAACGAGAACAGCAGAGAACGAGGCTGGAAGAGGGAACGTCTGGAATTGAGCTGGAAGAGTGGCATTGCAATGGTGGTTCAGGGCGGCAATTGTAGTGGCAAGCTGGAAAGAGTGGGAAAGACCTGGTGGTATGAGAGAGAGAGAGAGAGAGAGAGAGAGATGGGGAGATAGATAGAAAGAGAGAGAGTGTGTGTGTGTGTGTGTGTGTGTGTGTGTGTGTGTGTGTGTGAGAGAGAGAGTGAGAGTGAGAGAGAGAGAGCATTTTTGACTTCTCGGTGACACTATCAATGACTTTATGGACCACTGAAGAGGAAGTCAAAGAAACACTAAATCACCAACGGAACACTGGAGATGAAGCTAAAGGAACACTAGATCACCAACGGAACACTGGAGAGAAAGCTAAAGGAACACTGGGACACCAACGAAACACTGAAGATAAAGCTAAAGGAACACTGGAACACCAACGGAACACGGAGATAAAGCTAAAGGAACACTGAAACACCGACGCAACACTGAAGAGGAAGCTAAAGGAACACTGGAACACCAACGGAACACTGAAGAGAAAGCTAAATGAAGACTAGAACACCAACGGAACACTGGAGAGGACGGTGAAGAAACACTGGAAAACTAATGGAAAACTGAAAAGAAAGCTAAATGAACTCTAGATCACCAACGGAACACTGGAGAGAAAGCTAAAGGAACACTGGAACGAAAAACGGAACACGGAATAGCTGCCGGAAGTGAAGAATAACTAAACGAAGACTGGAACTTTTAGAAGAAAACTAGAACACAACTGAAATAATTAAGTGTAACTGAAACCTTGGAGGATTACCGAAACACTGGTCCACTTCCGGGACACTAACGGAACATTTGAGTCATGCAACACCGAAGAGAAGATGACACCAGTACCATGCATTAATCCTTCGTCTAACGGAACATTGTAGCACGTCTGGAACACTAACGGAACATTGCAGCACTTCTAGAACATGGGAACACTTCCGAAACACTAACGGAACATTGGAGCACTTCTGGAACACCAAAGAGGAGACACCAACCAGCGTCATGCATTAATCCTTCTCCTCGGGAATTGGCACCTACCTGACCCCAGCAATGAAGATAAATGATGCCAGGAGAGAGAGAGAGAGAGAGAGAGAGAGAGAGAGAGAGAGAGAGAGAGAGAGAGAGAGAGAGAGAGAGAGAGAGAGAGAGAGAGAGAGAGAGAGAGAGAGAGAGAGAGAGAGAGAGAGAGAGAGAGGAGAGAGAGAGAGAGAGAGAGAGAGAGAGAGAGAGAGAGAGAGAGAGAGAGAGAGAGAGAGATTTACATAGATACACTGGCCACACAGATCTTACGATCCCTACGAGGTGACCAGGACTTAATCCTAATAGAGATAGCAACCCTAAGAGAAAGTGGAAGGAAAGGATAGCAAAGATGAAGGCTCTCTCCGCTCCCTCCGGCAATATGCCGTACATGAAAATAGTTAGAAGTGAATAACCTTGCAGGGCTTGGAAATCGCCTGAAGGAATTTATAGTATAGTTAGAAATGGAAAGGAAAAGGCATGCACACCTTCACTTTTTTTTTTTTTTTTTTTTTTTTTTTCCCTTTTCCAACTGAAAACGTTTTCATTTCCGCCAGGTTCTCTTATCAGTGATCAGCTTCTACTGCAGACCAACTTTTCTGTGATATGTGTCTAACCTTTTTTTAAATGTGTATATCGAGTCACTGTCAATAACTTCATTAGGGAGCTTATTCCACTCATTAATAATACTGTGGGTGAAGAAATTTTTAGTTATGTCTAGGTTCGCTTTCCTGCCTGTTAGTTTTTATTTGTTTCCTCTTGTGGAACTGTCTTTGGCTATCTTAAATAGATTATTGGAATTACTAAAGCCTTTTAGTATCTTAAAACACTATCAGCTGTCCCCTTATTCTCCGTTTCTTAAGCGAAAACAGGTCGAGTTCTCTTAATCTCTCATTGTATGGCTTATTTCTAAGGGAAGGGATTAACTTGGTTGCTCTACTACGCTGAACGGATTCTAGTTTCTCTATGTCTTTTTTTAAGTAGGGAGACCAAAACTGCACAGCATACTCCAGATGTGGCCTCACAATACTTTTATATAGTGGTACAACTATGTCTTTACTATGACAATGAAAATTTCTTTTAATGAAATCTAGCCCTCTATTTGCTTTGTTAGATGCTGCGGTGCATTGGCTTGTAGATTTTAGATTTTCATTGATAAGCACTCCTAGGTCTTTTATCTGTGATACGCTCTTTATCTTTTCTCCATTCATATGGTATTCGTATTTGTTGTTTCGGGAGCCTATTTGTAGTATCAGGCATTTGTTTACGTTAAAGGGCATCTGCCAATTTTCTGACCACTCTGATATCTTGTTTAAATCTGATTGCAGGCTACATCTATCGCTTTCTGATATTATTGCATTTCCTATTTTAGTGTCATCGGCGAATTTGGAAATTATGTTATTAATGCCGTTGTCTAAACCATTAATATATATTATGAATAATAATGGGCCCAGAACTGAACCCTGTGGGACTCCACTAGTCACCGAAGTCCATTCTGATTCCACTCCTTTAATAATTACTCTTTGTTTTCTTCCGCTTAACCAATTCCTTATCCAATTAAGTGTGTTGCCTTGTATTCCTAGATTCTCGACCTTCTGAAGTTATTTATTATGAGGGACCTTGTCGAAGGCCTTCTGGAAGTCCAAGTACACTATATCAAGACTTTTGGTAAAATCATTAATCTTAAATAGGTTGTCATAAAATTCGATAAGGTTCGTTAGGCATGATTTTTTTGCTCTGAAGCAGTGTTGACTATTATTAATAAGATTATTATTCTCTATGAAAAGTACAAGTTCGTCTCTTATAATTGATTCTAATAGTTTTACAATAACGGAAGTTAAGCTAATGCGTCTGTAATTCCCTGGTTGTTTTTTTTACTCCCTATTTAAATATCGGTCTAATATTCGCTGTCTTCCAGTCAGTGGGTAATTGTACATGTTGGAGTGACATGTTAAACATTTTGGTTAGGGGTTCGGCAACTTCATCTTTGACCATTTTTAGGATTTTAGGGATGAATAGGTCTGGGCCGGGAGATTTATTTATTTTCAGTAATTCAATCTGTCTAGTGACGCTTGATTGGCTAATTTTGAAGTCAGGGAGCACAATGTTGCTTGTTTGATTAGTAGCTTGTGGAGTGTTCGTGTTGGCAGCAGTGGTAAAAACGGAGCCGTAATAATTGTTAAGTGTAGAGGCTATGTCTTTGCTATCTGTTTCTAGAACACCTTGAGTGTTAAGTATGGGTCCTATCCCGCTTTTTATTTGTTTGCTACTGTTAATGTATCTGTAAAATTGCTTAGGATTAGTTTTACTATCTTTAGCTATGCTTATTTCATAATTCCTCTTAGCTGTTTTTTTATTAGTGATTTTACTTTTCTTCTGGCGGCCAGGTATTGCTTACATATGGTATTATTCTTTGTTTCTCTCTTTAAGTTGTATAAACGATTTCTTTCCCTAATTGCTTTACTGATATTTATATCGTACCAAAGGGGTTTGTTTATTTTCTTACTGTGTCTTTTACGCATTGGGATATGTTTCTTTTGAGCACTCATGAATATTTCTTTAAATCTTTCCCATGTATCGTCAATGTTGGTGAGACCTTCGAGATGCAGATTAATATCTTTTAGGTCATTTCTTAGGCTATTGAAGTCTGCCATATTATAGTTGGGAATCAAAGTTTCACTAGTGCTGTTTGTGTGCGACATATTAATTTGGAGCCTGACGATATTATGATCACAATTAGATATTAATTCCCCAACTTCTAAGTCAGAAATAAAATTTTCGGGGGTCGTTATTACTTGCGATTTTAAGACCTTTCGTCCCATTTATTTGTCAATATTAAGACTTTTCGTGTAATTTAAAATTATCCCTCCCCCCCCCACCCAACCCCCCCTCCCCTCCCCCGCCGCCCCAAACATGTCTCCAAGTTACGACCAACTAAGCTAGGAGTGTTTGTGGGTGTGGGGGGGGGGGGGGGTTGAGGATAGGGGGGATTTTTTTTCAGAGCAGTGGTTACTGTGGCGGAGACAACAACAGAAATTATAAGTGATTCGGACCAGGTGTTTGGGTGTGTATGTATGTGTATGTGCGTGTCTGTGTGTGTGTGTGTTTGTTGTGTGTGTGTTTGTGTGTGTGTATGTATGTACGTATGTGTGTGTTCCGATGTTGGTCCAATAGCAGAAGTGTTTGATGATTTAAGGGGACATGGGTCGTTTTTCAAGACTCCTTTCTCCCTCGTGTTAATTAGACCTATTAGTTATGAAATGTTAAGACGTTCGGCCCATTAGTTTGGCAACTTAACACCCTTAGCTCAATTTCGCTGTCAATTTTAAGACCTATCGTGCCATTTAGGTGTCGATTTTTTTCCTGACGAGCTATAGCGAGCCTGTAATTATAAGAGGAATCGGCCTATGGCCGGGACATTTTTCTACCAAAAAATGTAAAAATTTATCTTGAGGGGGGGGGGGGGGGTCTAGGGGTGTTTTTCTAAGTTTGAGGGAGGTCTACCGAGGAAACTAGAAATAAATAAATGCAATTAATTGGAGAAAAAAAACCAGCCACTACTATAGCCCCTTTAATGATTGTGTGATAATACTGAATACGTTGAATCCTAAGTGATATCAAGACGTGAATAATATACAGGTATAACCATTATTTGTTGTCTACGTAGATGAGGGAGACAAAAGGCAAAACTGCCTGTGACGAGTGCCTCCCCCAGAGTTGAAAGAGTGACAGGGCTTAAATATGTTTGTAATGACTGAAATAAGTGTAGTGCAGTAAATAGGAGGAGAAGGTGTTTTACTGTCAATACTACTATCTCTCTCTCTCCTTTAATCCTCGACCTCCTATCTCATTATACGCTTCCTTTGTCCTCCCTTCCTCCTCCCCCCCACATTCCACCAATCCCTTTCCCCCCCCCCTTCTCCTCCCCCCCCCCATCTTCCATGCCTCCTCCCCACACTCCACCACCCCCTTCTCCCCACCTCCTCCTCTTCCTCCTTCTCCCGATCTTGCATTTCCCCCACCTCCTCCTCCTTATCTTCCAATCCCCCTCCTCGTTCCTCCCCACATCCTAACCCCCTCCTCTCCCCATCATCATACCCCCTACCTTCCCCCTACCCCCCCCCCCCCCCCCCCCCTCATCACAAACAGAATCAGGCATGCAAATATATACTAATTAAGGACCTGGGAGAGAATCAGATCAGTGTTTGAGTGTGTCAACGTCACACCCCCCCCCCCCCTCGCATTGTTTCTCTTTCGCTCCCTCTCTCTTTGGCTTGTACCCATTCGGCCCCGTTCAGCCTACTGTTTTAAGACGTTTATCCCCATCCAGGTGTCAATATTTTCCTGGCGAGCGATAGCAAGCCAGCATATATTTTTTTTTAACAGCAAGCTAAATTTGTACATATTTCGGTAGAAAAATGTCTCTGGCGAAGCCGGATTTCTCCACACAATGCTGGCTCGCTATCGCTCGAAAGAAAGAAATCGACACCTGGATGGGGA
This sequence comes from Paralithodes platypus, assembly GCA_032716605.1. Lineage (NCBI taxonomy): Eukaryota > Metazoa > Arthropoda > Malacostraca > Decapoda > Lithodidae > Paralithodes > Paralithodes platypus. Next base: position 45,706,932 of record CM064567.1, on the reverse strand, counting down.
TAAACGTCTTAAACAGTTGGCTGAATTGGGCCGAATGGATACAAGCCAGAGAAAGAGAAAAACAAAGCAGGTGACCCCCCTTCACTTCACCACTACTTCCATCATCATCATCATCATTACTTTTATCGGTTTCATCACAATCACCACCACCCACTGTATTAAAACCCTCTCCTCAATCACCATCCCCACCACTATCACCAAACATTATTTTGTCAACAACTACCATCACTTCAAACTACAGTACCATCACCACCACCATTACTGAAAAATTCACTGTTATCACCACCACTATCACCACCAGTATTTCCACCACTACAATCACCACCACCAATTTCGCGACCACCACTATCGCTACCACCATGATCACCACCACTGTCGCTACCACTACCACCACCACCACTATCACCACCTTTACTACCACCACTATCGCTAACACTATCACCACCATTACCACCACCACTATCATTACCACTATCACCACCACCACCACCACTATCACCATCATTACCACCACCACTATCGCTACCACTATCACCACCATTATCCCCACCACTATTGCTACCACTATTACCACCAATACTACCACCACTACAACCTCCACTATCAACACCATTACCACAAACACTATTGCCACCATTACCACCACCACTATCACCACCACTATCGCTACCACTATCACCACCACCACCATTATCACCACCACTATCGCTACCACTATCACCATCATTATCCCCACCACTATCGCTACCACTATTACCACCAATACTACCACCACTACTACCACCACTATCAACACCATTACCACAAACACTATTAGCACCATTACCACCACCACTATTGCCACCACCACTATTGCCACCACCACCACTACCACCGCAGAACACACTACCATGACCAATGTATTCGTAACTAATCCTTCTTGAGTTCTTTATCAGTCCCCCTATATCACCTTCCCCTCACACGAACATTCTACCTGTTAATTGATATATCATACCTTTACCCTCTTAAGTTATGATTTCTCTCTCTCTCTCTCTCTCTCTCTCTCTCTCTCTCTCTCTCTCTCTCTCTCTCTCTCTCTCTATCTATCTATCTATCTATTTATGTATCTATCTATCAATCTATCTATTTATCTATCCATATATTTATCTATATCTATACACAAACACATTAGTTAATCTCTTTCTCTCTCTCTCTCTCTCTCTTGCTCAGTAAGTATAGCGTCTAGCGTGCCAGGACTCCATAACCTAGCCTCACAAACGGTGGTAATCCAGAGTTCACATGAGAGACTGCATTCCTCACGTCCATCACTAGCTAGCGTCTTGGAGGGGGAGAGAGAGAAGGGGCACTGTTATGATTAATTTAAGGGGAGAGGGGTAGTTTTTCTGGCCCCGCCTTCTCCCTCATGTTTAGCCCCGTTAGTTTTCAGATTTTAAGACTCTCGGCCCATTAGTTTAGCTATTTTAAGACCTTTCGCCCCATTTTGTTGTCAATGTTAGAACCTTTCGTGCTATTTAGGTGTCCATTTTTGTCCTGGCGAACGATAGTGAGCCTGTAATTTAGGAAGAACCGGCCTTTGGCTGGGACATTTTTCTACCGAAAAATTTACAAATTAATATAGAAAGGGGATCTATTGGATTTCTTTTTTTGTTTAGTTTGATGGAGGTCTAAGGAGGAAATAAAACAATCAAAATATACATAAATAAGCAAATAAATAAGCTCATCTCCCTTAACCCAACTCTCTCTCTCTCTCCCCACCTACTACTACGTGCAACTCTCCAACCCAAGAGTGAAACGTTACTCTCAGACTTTCTTTTATTCAACAGCTGGGCTCTGGAACTCTTTCCCAGAATCAGTCTTTCCCTCTTCCTATGAGTTAAATTGCTTCAAACTCCGTGTGTCCAGGCATTTTGGCTCGAACATCCCTTGATTTTGGCCCTGTCACTCTTTCAACTCTGGGGAAGGCACTCGCTACAGGAAGTTGCCTTTTGCCTCCCTCACTCACATAGAAAACAAACACTATTGTTTTTTTGTTTTTTTTTATATGTGAATTGCTGGATACTCTTTTAAACCCAAATAAAATCTTCTAATAGTAGCCAGAATAAATTTAAAAAGACGTGGCCGGTACAGAAGTGGTTACATTCATACGCAATTTTCATTTAGATATTGCTGGAACTGTCTGACCGAAGAACGTTGCAATAAAAATGTTCGTGCGATACGGGCATAACTTTCAGGTAACATAGGTATTCGCCTTAAGGGGAGATGGGTCGTTTTTCTGGTCCCCTTTCTTCCTCATGCTTAGTCCCATTAGTTTTCATATTTTAAGACGATCGCCCCATTAGTTTGTCGGTTTTAAAACCTTCCGTCCCATGTACATATCAATATCAAGACCTTTCGTGCCATTTAGTTGTCCGATGTTATCCCCCTGGCGACGCAATAGCGAGGGACTGTAACTTTTAAAGAAAATCGGCCCCCCCCCCCCCCCGTTCGGCCAGGTACTTTTTCTATCGAAAAAATTACAAATTTATCTTAACACTATAGGGAGTGTTTTTTAAGCTTGATGAAGGTCTAGCGTGGAAACTAACAAAATAAATTAATATATAAATAAATAAACCCCAAAATAAGCAGTGTCCCCTTAACAGTAGGCGGTTTTCTATGACTGACGATAATATAGTTGATGTTTAGCTTTGTAACACTTGTATTTTATGAGGCGATTACAAGTTCTTTATACCTATTACTTTCCACCTCTTACCTCAGTCGGCTTGCTTCATGGTGGTAGTTTCAGATGACATATGATGTTAGATTTATTGTTAGCTTTGTGAGGAATTGTATTTTATGAGGCGATTACAAGCTCTTTATATCAATTTCCATCTCTTAGCTTAGTTTGTTACGCTGTGATCTCCTGGTTATGGATTGGTAAGAAAGTGAAATTTATCTTTACGACAGTTAAGCTCATTAGCGGCTTCTGTGAATGTGTATCGGTACCAACTGATACACACCACACACCACACACCACAACACACACACACACAGGCACCCAATAACACACACACACACACCCACACACACACACCCACACCAAGCTACACAACTTCCGCGTTGTGTATAGATACAGCAAAGAACGATACAAGTACGGGGTATCGAACTAAGAGTACGGATTTACCCACCTAAGAGGCGTGTGCAAGGGATCGTTGCGTAGCTAGCCAACGAATGATGTATTGACAATCAGCATAGATGTGAACGTAGTAAGTAGAATAGCATCCACGGGCCCCCGGACGGGTAACACCGTAACTGCTAAGCTCGGAAACCACCAAACAACTTGTTGCATACACACTAGCAGCTACCCCCCCCGCTCGAAATTATGCACAGAGCAACTGGGGGGGTGTATCAACAGCGGTAGGCACGACGGCTTGCTTGGCGTGGTGTTATCCACAGTTGGGGTTGGGGGTCTGTATAGCTTCGTCTCTCTCATCTCTCTCTCTCTTCTCTCTCCTCTCGGCTCTCTTCGTCTCCATCTCTTTTAGTGCTACTCAAGAATCAAGGTACAAAATAATACTTGCGTTAAAAATAAAAAAAAAGAAAAAAAGTGTAATAGGAAAAATGAAATAAAAAAAAAAAAAAAAAAAATACTAGAACCTCCAGCTCAATCAGTGCAAACTGTATCCGTGAGAAAAATTACTAGACGACAAATTGCAGATGTACGTAGACACAGTCAAGATACCGTAATTTTTGGCGACCTTAATTTACCTGTGACCAAGTGGGGCGATACGTCTTACTTCACCCTCCGGACATTGACTTGTATAGACTAACGGGTTGCACGAGCAGTTCGCTTTATCACTTTGTTCGAATGCCGACCCGTTGGTAATACGGTTCTTGACATTGTAACTGCCATGCAACAAAAGAATTGATAGAGGCATGAATGAATGTTGGTGATGAATTCAGTAACAGGCGACCCATCGTACGATAACTTTCACTTTAATAGTTATACTAGTAACGAACCAAATAGTAGCATCGAAAAAGTCCCTAATTTCAAGAAAGTCAAACGGTTCCATAAACTATGAGCTATGTTTAAAGAAACTGACTGGAGCTTTTTAATTAACAATAACGACATAAATAAGCATCTTGGCATTTATTCGAAACCACTTACTCAAAAGCAGTGCAAGACTGCATACCATCGAAAATACGGCGTCACAGGCCATAAGAGGGTAAGGCCCCAATGGTGGACTCAAGATATTTCAAACTGCCTTGCTTGCTAAACAAATTGCTAATGCTAGATTCAAATCCTCACAAAATGACGAAGAACGGGTGAAATTTCTGTAGAGCTGACTGACGCAAAGCCAAAAAGTTCATTAAGAGCAAAGTAAAAAGACCTTAGAGTTACAGGTATTGCGAAGGTCAAAGTAAACACAAACCCGAAAGAATTTCTATAGTTATATCAGAACGAAAAACGTAGTATACTTCAAACTGTATGAAGGACCGGGGAGTCTATAAAAAAAGGAGAAATACACCACAGACGAAGTACAAATGGGAGGGTATAATGACCCTCAAAGAAGTAACCTTCTTTGCATCGAGTTATTTACAACACCCGAAGACCTCAGTGATATCCCTACACCATGCGCCGATTCAGATTGATAATTCAGATGTTCCAAATCAAGCACTCACCGTTTGTCAGAGAGACGATTATTGAATTGTTTAGGATAAACTCAAGGTAAATAAAACTCATGACCTTATACAACTCTCGCCTCGAGTTCTAAAGGAAGCTAAGGCATGCGCTCTCCCAACCACTGACATTACTATTCAATCAATCCTTGCGCCCTGGAACTATGCCATGATGCAGTGGAAAAGCTAGCACCCGTAACACCGATATTCAAAAAAGGCAGCAAATCCCGACCCAGTAACTAATCAGAGTCCAATTAGCTTAACCATCAATAATGTAATGTAAAATGCTAGAAACCGGTCCTACTATACGAACTCGTAAATCACTTAGAGGAAACTAACCTACTTAAGAGATACTCAACACGGCAATTCGTAAAAAACTGTGTTCCTGTTTAAGCAAAACCGTCTTAGACTTCTTCCACGATATCCTCAACCTCTACGATGCGAGTAAAGCGTTAGATATTATATACCTTGATGTTATCAAAAGGCCCTTTGGACAAAGTTTCCCCACAAACGTATTACTGGTAACGCACTAAAAGCTCATGGAATACAAGACGGTGTGTTGAACAGTGAATAGAAAATTGGCTCTCAACAGAAACGCAAAAGGTATTCATAAACGGTCATGCCTCTAAATGAGACCAATGTAAGTAGCGGGGTACCCCAGGGATCGTTACTAGAACCAATTCTGTGTGTCATAATTTTTTTACATCAACGACATAGATGAGGGTCTCACCTGCCCAATCTCAAAATTTGCTGACTGATACAAAAATTGCAAATAGCGTACTCTCAAAAGAACAAGTTGACCATATGCAACACAATCTAGAATAATTTGTCCATGTTGGGCCCACTTTTGGCAAATGAGTTTTCAATGCGGATAAATGTAAAGTCACTACATGTCGGATACCTAAAGGAGAAAGCAAACTATTCGATGAATGCAACTCATGCTTAAGAATGTAAACAGAGAAACCTGATCTGTAGGAGTAACATATAAACGAGTAACCTAAAACCGAGTCAGACAATTTTGCAGTAAGTTGTTTAAGAAGGCAAACAAAATAATTGGGGTTTATAGGCAGGTGGATTGTGAGCATAAATCCAAAGCGAGTTATCGCTAGACCCTTTACAATTCCGTAGTCCGCCCTCTTCTGTAATACTGCGTTCAATCCTCTTGCCCTTATTACCAATAACATATAAACAAGCTAGAACGAGTTCAACGTAGAGTTACCAACATGATTACCTAGCCTAAAGAACATAACCATACTAATAGCGTCTTAGAGAATTAAATCTAGAGGTTTGTCCTTTAACCCAGCGGCATATTAATACGACTTAATTCAAGTTTTCAACATCATCAAAGGCATCGACAATATGAACTTTAAAAGTACTTCACTCTCGACCAATCTAATTACACTCGGGGAAACGGGTGCAAAATTTTGGGTAAATCTTTTAACTCTCGGCTATCTAATGAATTTTCTTCTTCAATCGAGTTGTCAACATTGTGGAATGGGCTTCCCCGAGACGTTATAGGACTGCAGAACCGTTGATTCATTTAAATTCCTCCTAGACACATATCTCGCATCAAACCCGCGACTGACTGCGTTTGTAAATGAAGAACTTTATCCTCCCCGCATATTACTAACCCCTGGTGGTCCCCGTAAACGTAACTCTTCCTAGGCCGGCCACGTTAGTGGCAGGGCAGATAGTTCCCTTTCCAATGTTCCCTTACCCCCTCTAACCCTACTGTTTTTGGACACTTGAAGTCCTCCGTGTTTTGGAGGACAAGCAACCTAGAAAGGGTCACTAGGGGGACCTTGTTGTTGCTTGATTTCCTTTGTACTCCTTTGTACTCCTACACTCTTCATTAAAAAGTACTACGAGTGCCTGCCGTTGTAAGGCTTATTCATACCTTCACCTGACCTGACCTGCCAAACACACAGCAAACCACACACAGACCACACCAAAAATCACAACTCCAGCACAAGAAGGGTGAGAAAAGGACAACACAAAAGGGGCCCCACAAGGGGGAGAAAAAATCTTTACTAAATTACAAAATCCTCTTTACAATCATCATAAGTCCGGACAACACAAATAACTACTGTTAACCATCTGGTGATCACATAGGGGACTGTGTTTGTCTATAAAGCCACTAGAAAAGGTATATGTCCACCTCGAGGTTGTGCAGATGAGTGTGCTCTTTCATACCACTAGTGTTAAACTGTATTTTTGAGTTGTTGGTGTTTTGTACATATATAAACCATCATATTATGGTAAATTTCAATCTGATCCAGTACATTAAGTTCTTCTTCTTCTTTAATTATGCTCCTCGTCAAACGTAATAAAGGATGAAACTAACAAGAAACAGCAGATATTATAGCCATACAATATGTCACACTAAAAACCACGAAAGGTGAAAATAAATAATTACGATTAAGAAATCCAGACTAAGTGCAGATGAAAACGATGCAGGTTAGTGCATCTGTACAAAAAAATAAATGATTGTGACACTCCACTAATGAAAGAAATAAGGATTTTGGTAATAAAGCAGGGAATAAAAACCGAACCGTATAATGAAACTCTTACTATGATAAAGGAACCACTTTAAGACAATATTTTACGGCAAGAAAATATCGTCTGACATCGCTTTTTAGGTAAAGAGGTATAAGTTACCGTGCCTCCACTGCTTTTTTCACATTGCCTATTGTAAAAATAATGCAAACAATGATAAAAATGTGTGGATAATGATATAGGATTCCTGCATAAAATAGAATCTATAACACATCAAGAATTAGTGGAAGGTTCTGGACTAGCGGATAAACCTGACATAGACGCAGCGCAGTATGTACATAGGGGAATTAATCCAACATCTCTCGAAGTACAAATAGTACAATTCATTCTTGGTATCTAGTAAATGATTATTACACTTATTGTGCGCAAAAGCTAAAAGAATTAAAATGTCCTCAGAAAATTTAAATAATAAGTTTCACTGAAATACATATCCCAAAATAATAATAAAAAAATAAATAAAAAATGGTAACCAAATAGAAATTATCAGGTTATATGTAAAGAAAAAAATTTAAATGTGTACATAACATTAATTACTATGTATAAATGGCTGAGTGTTCAGCACTTAATTATGCTAAATAAATAAATTAGACAGTATTTTGTTTTTGTGGTTCACTAAGTGTCATAAACTTTTGACCCTGTTCTTATACAAAATTGTAATGATAGGTTATATGAGATATTGTTTTTGTTTTAAAATGTGCGTGTGCCTGTGACTATATTGTTACTTAATGTAAATGTACGCCTCTTCTTGTATGATTTATGTATAGAAAATGCCCCACATTCACACACTCATCAATCCCAAGAAATGTTATGGTGAGAAAAAACATAATAATAAAAGGAAAACACCAACAGACAGAACAAGAATTTTGGATGCTGGTGTAGTATAATATGAATAATACAAGTATACATGTAGGGTGTATAAGTAATGTTAGTATGAGGAAAAAATGAGAAGTTAATATTATTAAATAACATGCTTAGTAAACGTATGCCAGTTTCAATATTACACCAACTACTTCAACCTGTATTTAGGAATATTTTACAAGTGCATAAGATACAGTCATGTTTAGGAAACTAAGACGCCTTCTTAAGATGCTAAAAAGAGGTCCTTAACAAGTATCACCTAGTAGACTGACTGAAGAGGGGGGATGGGCATGTATTTCTAAGTTTTATATTTTTTTCACCTTAGTCATAGTTTGAGTGTTTATAGACCGCCATCAAGTATAAAAAAAAAAAAATCAGACCTCCTTCAATACATTGTCGAAGGTAAAAGTACGTACAATCTTCACCAATAGTAAAACAAACATCAAAATAACCCCAAGAAGACGGACCAGAGAGTGTTAAGCTTGTCACACGAGCACTAGCGGCGATGTACGGTACATCATAGTATCAGAGTCAAACGTCTATAATCGAGGTCTATTTCTAACCATTTCTCTTACATATACTGTATTTTCTGTCTTAACGTCCCAATCGTGTACAGTCCGATTTAATTATGAATAAACAGCACTCAATCAAAATAATACATGTAGATTCAAGGCTCCAATAAACTGCTCGTGTGGCATGCTCAGAGGGAGCCACTTTTTGAGGACCCCTTCTGTGAATAAGGTTTTCTAAGTAACATACATAATTGGAAATACAAACTTAATGCAAGTTAATGAGAGTTTGAAAGGGACACAAAGAATGAAAGAGAGAAGAGAGACCGCCCAGAGATGAGAGAGAGAGAGAGAGAGAGAGAGAGAGAGAATTAGCTTTTAAAAGTAGCTTCTAAAAATATAAAGCAATCATATGATGTTTTGCTTTGGATATTATAAATGCAAAACTAATCGTTAAACTTAAAATGCATGTTAATTTTAATTATATTTTCTAATTATAATGTTAGCGGTTTAACTAAGTAGGCACGCGAGGTATGTCTACAGTATTAATATATAGCAATTGTCTTCAACAGTCTCTGACCTCTTGTGGGTTACTATGTTATTGATGTTTGATTATTATTGAGGAGTTACCTTGTTTTTGACATTTCGAGCAATGTATTTTAGTTTGTCCCCTAAGCTGACAAAGACTCCTTCCCAGATGTCCTTCAAGCTAAACAAAAAGGCTCACCCTGATCCATTAAATCTAATTTTGCAGATCGACCTAATTTTTCGATAGCAACAAGTCCTGTCTGAAAGCCGATTTTTACAGGCTCCGTATCGATTTCCCAGAAAAAGATCGCTACCTTAATGGGGCCAAACGTCTCATTATCGCCAAACTACTTGCGTGTAGCGCCTTAACCCCTTCTGTACCGGCCACGTATTTTGCATTATATTTTGGCAAATGTTAGACGATTTTATTGAGTTTAAGAAGGGCCTCCAGCAATTAACAAGCTTTGAACTATCTCACTTAACCATTTTTACTACCACAGATTCTTTTTATACTGCACAAAGTCGTCTAAATATAACTAAAATAAAACTAAAAAGACGTCGCCGGTACAGAAGGGGTTAAAATCTCCAAACTAATGGAGCGAAAAAGGGGAGGTCCACAAAGACCGCCTCCGGACCAAGTAGGGTTAACGAAATTACTTGGCTACTATCTAGGTTTCGTCGTAATTGATGTTTGTGTTATTCATCAACTGGTAAATCACTCTCCCCTCCTCCCCCCCCCCCCCCACACTCTCTCTCTCTCTCTTTGTAGCCAGTTTAGTTTAGAATTATGGGGGTAGTGCTTGTTTTTTCTTTTTGGTATATACATTGATTTTTTGTTATATATTATTGAATTTCCTCGCTAGACCTCCATCAAGCTTAAAAAAGACCCCCTAGACAACCTATCAAGTTAAATTTGTAAATATTTCGTTAGAAGCATTTCCCGGCCGAAGGCCGCTTCCTTTTTAAATTACAGGTTCGCTATCGCTCACCAGGAAAAAATCGACACCTAAATGGCACGAAAGGTCTTGATATTGACAAATTAATGGGGCGAAAGGTATCAAAATCGCCAAACTAATGGAACGAACGTCTTAATATCTCAAAACTAATATGCTAACATGAGGGAGAAGGGGGTCCAGAAAAAAACGACTACCTTCCCCTTAAGTCCGGAATGCCTAGTATGACGAGCATGGTCTGCGCAGTCTGTGTATCTATGTAACTCTCTCTCTATTTCTCTCTCTTGCCGAATCCTATCTATTTCGTTCAGAGAAGATTATTATTATTATTTTTATTATTATTATTATTATTATTATTATTATTATTATTATTATAATATTATTTGTATTATAAGTATATATATTATTCACTTAACTTTTTCATCTTTTCCTCAATGCCTGTCAACTTTGTATGAATGTGTGGTCAACATTGATCTACAATATTTCTGATATATTATCGCAATTATTGATAGGTCTTATCGCTATATAAGTAAAATTCTAATACAAGTAACAATATCCTCATCCTCAAACATTGCTTGTGATTGTAGTCCATATGTGACTGCATGATTCCTTTGTATCATTATATATACAATTTGTATTACAAATAGATCGCTTGACCGATAAAAACAAAACATTTCCTGCTTATTGCTACGAGAATAAGGTAAACGATAATACCTACTTAATTCATGACTTCATTAATGATTTCGTCGATTAACATGTATTTTTTGTAGGTGGATTCAACTATTAATATCAGAGTAAACTTTATAATCATGATATATGTTATTTAAAGTGAATCTGATAATATATGCAACTAACTTTATAATCATGATATATGTTATTTAAAGTGAATCTGATAATATATGCAACTAACTTTATAATCATGATATATGTTATTTAAAGTGAATCTGATAATATATGCAACTAACTTTATAATCATGATATATGTTATTTAAAGTGAATCTGATAATATATGCAACTAACTTTATAATCATGATATATGTTATTTAAGTGAATCTGATAATAATGCTAACTTTTATCATTTAAGCTAACCTATCCTTGTATATCCATTAATCTCACAGCTGAACCACAAGCGATGCAATGCTGTTAGGTAAGAACAAATTAAGTTAAGTTTTGTTTGGGTAGGTTCGATTCAACTGACCACTTGCGAGTTTCATGCTATAAGGAAGTTGGAGCTGTAGATATCGATAGTAAATATAAATGCAATAATAATGTAGGTTTCTGATAGCTAAAAGTATGTTTAATTGGGTTGTATGTATTTATAGATGTACTACAACCATATTATAGCTGGTAAATCTGCTCATTATCGATGTCTACAGCTCCAACTTCCTTATAGAACGAAACTCTTAAGTAGTCAATTAAACTCAGGTTGTTTTGCAAATTTGTACAGTAGTGGTCAGTTGTTTTTGGACATTTTTGGAAGTACAATTATATTATATTTGTGAACTATTTGGACATTCTGCTTGAGCCATAAAGATCATAGTACTGGAAGTCACTAGTTAATTGGAGATTTTCACCTAAGTTTTTTTTCTGGACTCCCTTCTTCCTCATGCTTAGCTCCATTAGTTTTGAGATTTTAAGACGTTCACCCCTAATAGTTTGGGTATTTTTCAGACCTGTCCTGCCATTTAGGGGTCGACTATATCTTCGCGAGTGATAGCAAACTATACTTTAGGAGGAGCCGGCCTTCGTCCGGGAGATTTGGCTACCAACAAATTTACAAATTTACTCGAGGGGGGGGGGGGGTATCTTTGTAAGTTTGGTGGAAGTCTAGGAAGCAAACTAAGAACCTCCCCTTAATTCTCAAAGTCTTGTTTTTTGTTTTGTTTTTCATTAGAAGATGTTCAGCTATTTATGAACACGACTGTACATTCTAGGCATTTACATAACCAATCACAAAATAGCTGTTTGTTATACCCTCTTCCAAATAGGCAGTCCAGAAATTGTGAACCCTAACCTCTGTAACTAAAAAAGGGCTAGAGCAAATGGGCAGTAAATGTTCAAACGTATTCCCTGGCTGACTCCTCACAAATGGTAGAAAAATTAACTTGGTTACTATAGTCGTTGCTGAGTTATAGAGGTTAATGTTCCCTGGCTGACTATACCCAATTGTTAGAAATATTAGCTTGATTACTATAGTCGTTTGTGAGTTAAAGAGGTTAATGTTCAAGGGACGTTCGAGCCAAAATGCCTGGACACACGGAGTTTGAAGCAATTTAAGTCATAGAAAGAGGGAAAGACTGATTCTGGGAGAGAGTTCCAGAGCTCAGCTGTTGAGTAGAAGAAAGTTTGAGAGTAACGTTTCACTCTTGGGTTGGAGAGTTGCACAGAGTAGGGGTGGGATTGAGTTGCAAGACGGGTACCACGTGCCCTACGTAAAGGAGGTGGTATGCACTGGGATAGCTCTGAGGAACACTGATTATTATAGTAGCGATAGAATAGCGAGAGAGATGCAACATTGCGGCGGAGAGAGAGAGATTGCAGAGAGTTGGTGAGTGGACGGGAGTTAATGATACGAAAGTCCTTCCTTTCAACTTTGTCTAGGAGAGCGGTGTGAGAGGAACCTCCCCACACATGTGAACAATACTCAATACTTGGAAATAGGGGATAGTAATCGAGCTCTACATTATACACAATACAGTATATCTACCGAGTTCGAAAATCAGAGACAATGTTTTAATCAAATTACAACTTCAAACCTAAAATACGAGGCTACAATGTTTAGCTAAATTGTGAGAATTAAGGATAAATCAGAAATAGTGTATTCTTGTGATCTGTAATGTTAACTCGTTTATTTCCAAGTTATCTGGAATGTCTAGTACACAGTAAAAGGCATGTTGCCGTGTGCACCTAAAGTTCAACCATAAATTAAATATTACTAATTAGAGAAACAGTCCTTACTATGTCTTATCATCTTCCCAGGGCTTTGCAAAGTTAGGATTCGATATATTCCAACCTTTCTATCTATCTATCTATTGCCTGACGCCGTGATTCCCGAAGGGGTGGCCAACCTTTGCTAATATATAATGCGCAAAATTCACCAATTGTGAGTTAGAGGCTATAAGGAAGTTGGGAATGTAGACATCGATATTTAGCAGAATTTTCAGGTGAAGTATCGGTGAAGGATTTATAAATATGAATATAATTAAATTAATCATTCTTTCTATCCATTAGAGACCTACATTATTGTTGCATGATAAACAGTTATAATGCAATTACCTCATGGTTATGGAAACACGCTCAACCTCCATGCAAGCTGAAAACATATATCTGTGCCTTATTATCAGCAAATGTTGCAGTTTTGTTACATTATGCATGCTTAGTTTTGCTACTGATTCGAATGCTAAAACGGATTAAGATTATTTGCTGATTTCGCGACTGTTTCAATGATAAGCAGGTAGATGGACTATA